>CM056835.1:2161928-2416928 GCA_029853015.1 Chelidonichthys spinosus | reverse complement strand
AAAACGCTGTCAGAAGTGTGCGACCACATCATCTCCCTGTCCTCGGATCCCATGGTGTCCCAGGCTGCACATTTGGAGGTTGTACAGCTAGCCAACATAAAATCCACTGAAGGACTGGTGAGACTCTCAGACCTCTCAGACGAACCACGCTCATTTGTTTGTCATATGTAAATTATGGGCTGCTTCATTACTGTGTAACTGCAAGAAAGACCTAAACAGCAACATGGCAATATTGATATAATAGGAAATGAAATAACTCAGCAACTAGGCAGTAATTAAGATTAAAACATATATAGTTTTGCTTTTTGTATGGATTGTAAGATGGTGATATACTATATATAAGAACTGGCTTATGACTTCAGAAGTCAACATAATAGCTGGATCTTTCTGAGTAATATATTTTTTCACTGTGAAGCCTACTTTTAGTTTCCACACGAGGAAAAGAAAGACACAATGGAATGAATACTAAGAAATGTATTTATAGTTCCTTCCCGCCTCTTAATTGCAGTGTGCGCTGTTTGTATGAAATACATTAGTAGTTTCCACATAGACAATTAAGAAATAATGAATACTAAACTGCACTTACCTTTTTCATGGCTTGTAAAATGTAGCGTGCCTTATTTGGTACACGTGTAGTTTCTATGTAACAAATGAAGACCATGAAGAAAATGTCATTGCGTAGCGCCTCTTTTGGCCTTGCAGCATGCATGTCATTAAGCAGCCTAGGACTTGAAAGGTTACTCAAAGTTAGCCTCATAGATAATGAAGTCAACGGCATCACACTGCACAGACTCTCAACAATGTGTACACATGTGGCATCGCCCATAAACAAGCTTTCAATATCCATTTCCATTACATTTGTATGGTTAATATTCTGAAAATATCAAGATTGTTAAAATTGTTTTCCAGGTTTGATGAAATAACACAGGAAAAAGCTACCAAAAAGTAAAGTACAAAACTACTAATATTGGATGATAGTGAAATCTCATTAATGACTTATTACAGAAACGGCCACAGCATGACTTCTGGCAGTACATTGACTTATTGATTTATATGGCATGTGCAAATAATCTTGCAGCATGTATCTCACTCACTGCAAAAAAGAAGCTTTTTCACTTGCTCTATCACTTATGCTCACCTTTCCTGATTTGTTTTTTGCAGTTATATATTCCCATTTGACTTTCTTTACTCTGTGTGTGTTTTGGGACCATGACGGGACCAAGCACACACCCACTTTACTTAAAGGGTTGCTTTAATAAAAATAAAAAAAACAATTTGCTCATTTATGGTATTAAGTCATGCATTAACTTATATTGTCTATTTTGTGGGATATAAAATATCCATATATATAAGGTATCTTAACCACAATGCGTTTGTAGGTGAACTGAGTTTGTGAAGCATTGAAATTGCAGTAAAACACTGTCACACAGTTAAAACTGGTGACCCAGAGTATGCAGTATCATTTCACGTTTCTAATGGAATGAAGTGAAACCCAAAGACTGGGCTGCTGTGTGGTCCAGGACCTAACGGAGCTCACTGCAGCTGTCCCTAAACTGGGTTCTGCTGAGCTTGTGGGCACATGAGTCAGCTGATTAAAAAGCAACATGAAAAGAACATGTTGTCCATGTTGAATTGAGAAAATGCTTAAATCTGCAGCTGATATAACAGAATGGCTGTCTCAGCACTTCCTTTGGTGAGAAACTGTCGGTAGACCTGAGAGGACACTTATTTACGCCGCCACTTTATAACCAACCGCACTCGGTTGGACTCCATCTTCGCACTGACCTACACTCTGGCACGAGCGCCTTGCTTGGGGCCACAATAAAATCCCCACCCCCACGCCACGGCTAGCAGGGGGGCATGGAGGTTCTCTCATCCGTTCAGTAAAACCTCAACACAACAGTGGGCCAAGTGGCCTAAAAATAAACCTCTTACACTCATCTTGAAGACTGGCATGCTGCTTCTGTGTGTGTGTGTGTGTGTGTGTGTGTGTGTACCCATGCACATCTGTGTGTCTGGGTTGTGTGTTTGTGTGTACATGTCTTTGTAATGCCCTTTAGACCCCGTTCAGTGAAAACTTTGAGTTTTAGCTGCAGACGAATGGTATTTGTAGATAAATAATAATCCTCCATGTTTGATGCAATCTTCTTGATGGAGCATTTGAGTGGAGGCTCAGCAAATGACATAAAGAATTACATATATAAAGACCCTCCTGTAGTCATTTTAACAATTGTCTGATCAGGCAAATCCAGCCTATGAAAAACACACTGTCTTTCACTGCTGCTGAAGAATGATAAATCCAAACTCCTAGCCAGTTTGCACTACGAGCAGATTAAATATCCAGTGACGGGTCTGTTCACCGACTGTGTGGCTGAGTCAGGATGCATTGTGTTAAAAGAGCCTTATGTTGGTATTCCTGCTGTCTCCCCACAGGGCATGTACATCAAATCTACATATGACGGTTTGCATGTAATCACCGGGACAACAGAAGGAGTGAGTACGAGCCTCTTTGTGTTTCACCTTTTGTTGAAGATCTTGGCCTCGTTGCTCATTCACTTGTAGTGTAATGTGGAGCCACTCATGGTGGTGTCACAGCTCTGTTACAACAGCAACTGACTCCGCCTCTCTGTCTGTCCATCAGTCCCTGGCTGACCGCTGTAAGAAAATCCATGCTGGAGATGAAGTCATTCAGGTCAATCACCAGACAGTGGTAAGATCGCTGGCTTGTTTTATGCAGGGTTTGTTTATTTTGTTATGTTCATTTGAATTTGCAGATTGTTTATGCAAATATCTGTTTCATTCGTATGCTTGTTTGTACAACAAGTAATACCTGCGTGAGGAAGTATGTGATTTACTTAATATATATAATATATAAAATTTCACCTGCTAGAGAGGGACAACTGTCTCCCAACTTCTATTTTAGTTTTTTTTTAATATAATTCTAAGAGACTCAGTGAAAAGATAACAAGATAATAAAGGAAAGAGGAATGGGGAACAATGTGACACAGAGGTCTTTGGATGGGGATGTTGCCAATCATGGTGGTTGCCAACAGGGCGCCCTAACTTCAACCTGACCAGAGCACTAAGCAGCCGATATATTGGCCTTTCGCTGCTTTTTGCAAGAGATACAGCTTTACAAAAAAACAGTCCGTTGCTGTTGCTCATAGCATTGTGTAAATCCACTGGAAATGAAATAAAAAAACATCCAACGGTGCACTATTTAAATATAGCACCCTTTTGTCTAAAATAATTGCTGTGTGTGTGTGTGTGTGTGTGTGTGTGTGTGTGTGTGTGTGTGTGTGTGTGTGTGTGTGTGTGTGCGTGCGTGTGTGTGTGTGTGTGCAACAGCAAGATGTATGATAATTACACAGCTCCAGTCAGGTTCATTTCAGTCAGTCAACTCACCCACTGAATGCATCCATTTGTTTTTTTTCATAGAGAATAATTGCAAATACAGAGTTGATTTTGGTGTCGAGGCTCATTTATCTCACTGTGAAGTCGAGTTTAAAGGCTGCCAGGAAGCAAGAGCAGGGAGGCGTCGGTGCAAGCTCCGTGTGGGGAACCAAAAGAAATACACATGTGTATGAGAACAGTCCCTTTATGACAGATCCATGCATGTTTTGTTGACTGTATATTGTTAGTACACTGTATGGAATACAGGGGTGGATGCTGGGGAGGTGGTGGTGAAGGAAACGTGGCTGTAGCTGGAATGAGCAGCAGCTGAGTGAACCCGACAGCTTAAGTGGGTGATGGAAAAACTGCACTGTCACTCATAATGACAGCCACAACCAGCTTAAACACTGATTAATACGTTTAATTTAATGTGGCCCATAGTTAAGAACAAATCCATGGTGGTTGATTATTCATGAACACGCATTAGCCATGAAGGAGTGATGAAGGCTTTGGAGAAACATTGAACTAGATGTGTCCGTTTCTATTCCTCTCCTCACAAGAACGTCACAAACCAGAGAGAAGTGTCTTAACAGTAAAGCAAGGAAAAACATTTTCAGGCCTGAGAGACTGTAGAACAAGAACCACGATTAAAAAAAACAAATAAGAAGAAGAGATAAAGAAACACTTCAGGGATCTCGAATTAAAGCAGTTGGCAGCAGTTCAGCAGTAAGATTTTAACATCCTTTTCCAGGAGAAGCAGGCGTAGCAAAGGCAAAGCAGGTGCACCAACTGACGGAAAGTTTGGTGGAAAAAATATTTGCATTTGAGACTTTGAAAGAGCAACACACGCAGAATAAGCAAAAAAAAAAAAAAAAAAAGGGAAATGATTTGGTGCTATTGAGGACGAGATTGAAAGGATGTAAAAAAAAAAGACATTAATGTCAGACATAAATAACTCAAGGCAGCAAGAATAGATTTGATAGATTTCTGCTGCAGGTCAGTAAACGGGGAAGGCTTCAGACACATAAAAAGGACAGTAAATTCACACTGAAGAGTGTGACAAGAATCCGTCAGAGGAAATGAAACAGAAAGAAGAATGCAGTTGTGTGATGGTTTATGAGAAACGACTTAAAGCAGGAGGAAGTCGACCCGGCACAGTGGACGCTGCATGTAGACTGAGTCCTTGGTAGTGGACCGGGTGCTCTAATAAAAGCCCTTAAATATATATTAATATTTATATATTAATCATGGGTTTGACTGCTTTAAATAAACACATATTTTGGGCCAGACGCAGGAAAACAATCTTTTTTATCACAGAATAAAGAAGGCTTTGGAGTATAAAAGTGTCTCTGTAATGCGCTGTGTGAAGAGTTTCTGTGTAGTGGCTGTCAAGGTGAAAACTTGGAACAAAGCGATTGCTAGGTCAGTGCCTGGTTGCTCAGGCTGCTTGGAATACACAGGATGTACTGAAACTCGCTGCAGTCAGCCAAGCAAGAGAGGATCCTTCCTCCCCAAACTGGACCTGGCAGATTTGGTTCAGCTACAGTCTGTGTTTCTCCGGGCAAGCTGTTTTTTGTTTTTTTTTTGTGCCAGATGTCATCAGAACTGGGTTAAAGACTATTTACAAGGCTTGCATCTGTTCACAACACACAACATCGGGGCTTTCCACATCATGACAGCGACCGCTGATTGATATCAGGGGAGGTGTGCAGGATGCCCTTTGGCATCAAACTTTCACATTTAAACATCTTCATCAACGTGAACCTCACGCCACGCTTTCCAACCATCAGGCTCAACGTGTGTTATTAAAATAACGACCGGAATAATAACTGGGTTAGGCAGAGGGAAGGCAAGGCAAGGCAATTTTGTTTGTATAGCACCTTTCAACAAAATTCAATTTGCAATTGAAAGGGCTTTACATAAAACATTATAAGCATTGGAGAAAAAAAACACATTAAAACAAGCCAATAATAATATAGATTATAATAATAAAAAAAGTCATCCAAATCATGTCTGAAGGAGACTTTTAAATGTGACATGTTCATGAATCCCTATTCTAGATGCTCAGATTGAAACATTATTATTTCTGGTGGTGAGTCATGGGGATGCCTTTGTGTTGAGGAAGCCCTCATCACGCTGCTGTTGTGTGCTAGGTGGGCTGGCAGCTGAAGAACTTGGTGAACCTGCTGCGTGGGGACCCTGCAGGTGTCACCCTGACGCTGAAGAAACGCCCACAGAGCACCCTCACATCCACCCCTGCTCTGCTCAAGAACATGAGATGGAAGCCGTTGGCTCTGCAGGTGTGTCGGCTGCTTTCGTCCTCCACAGATATGTTTGTGTCTTCATGTGTATTTCTGTGTGTGTATATCTCTGTGCATCTGTCCGTTTAAAAACAAGACTGCATAGACTCTCGACACCAGACCCCCATTAACGACCAAAATATAAGAGCACAAAGTGAGGATGGGGTTAAATTAAAGTAGCATGTTCATAATAGGATGCCGTCTAATACACACGATCCAGTAATAGATCCAGCAATGTATTTTTTAATGCCTCCACCTCCTCTATGTACCACAATGTGCTGCTCATTGGTTGGTGGTCCAGCATCATTCATTCACAAGTTGACATTCCAGCCCTCGGTGGCATCTGTTGTCCTAAGCGGGCCAGAGCAGCCCCACTTTCAGGCCGTGTGCCTGAGCCAGAATGGGTGGAAATGAGAGGGATGTGTGTTAATGTAGCCCAGCCTTTTCTTTGAGTCCTAGGCCAGAGAAAATGTTTTCTTCCCCCCCGAGGCCCCGAAGCACAGTCCTGCTCAGCCTCCTCCCCCTTCACATCACATCCTCATTCTTCTTCTCCACCTAAATCCAATCTGTGCTCCTTCTGGCATTTTTAAGGACAGAACAGGGGGGAGAGAAAAAAATGTTTTCGGCCCTGAAATCTGATTAAATCAACAAGGTAGTCGGTTAAGTTATTGAAGAGAACATCGTGCTGTGGAAGCCCTGTGATAGCCCTGACACACATAACAGTCTCATGACGGATCCCGATATTACATCATGGATATAAGTGAGTTCTGCAGCATATTAGCATCGTTGAAGCAGTGACAAATTAGTCATGTAATAACCAATGAATAAGCTCTCAAGTGTTTTTTGGAGGTCCATATTTTATCGCTGCAACACAGGCAAGTTATGATCTGATGGATGTGACAAGGTGATTCAAAATACATCAGATAGCTGTTTAGTTCTGAAGGCGTCATGAATACACAAGGAGCAATCTCTCTGCATTGTTTCAAGACTATGTAGGCTGTGACCAGATTTCCCTTGACCTGAATGAGAGGGACGAGGAGACTGCAGAGCGAGCACTCGTTAGAACTGGAGCACCAGAAACGTACAGTAGGCTGCTCATTTCACGGTTGAGATGCTCAGCGGTGCCGCCTGAACCCAACAAATGGTCCCTGCCTGACTAACTGACTGGACTGCCGTGAACTCCACATTTTCTATGTGTCAATCTCTGTAACTGTTCCTCTCTCTCTCTCTCCCTGTCTGCCTGTCCCTCTCTCTTTCACACATGCTCCTGCACACACACACACACACACACACACACACTCACTCACTCACAGCCAATCTTCCCTCAGAGCCCCAGCAGCAGTGTGGCCACGCCCACCAGCACTTTAAGTACGCCATCCAGGCGGAGCAGTTGTGCCCTGCAGGACCTCTACATCCCTCCTCCTCCAGCCGAACCCTACACCCCCAGGTAAACTCACATATAACGGCTCACCTGTAGTTCTGCCTTTACCTAAAGGTACTCTGTGGAGTTTTTGACCACTAATAGTGTTGTGGAGCAATGTTTTGTTTTGGGAGCCCGTTTTTGATGATGTCACGTACATTCAAGTGAGCACACTCGTATATCAATGCCACAACAAAGGCGGTGAAGAAGAAGACAGTTACTGTGGCTGGATGTAAACACATAAAACATGTAAAATGTTAGATTTGTAAGAGGGAAAGGCCTTCTACTTCTTCCCTCTCATATTAGTCCAGCTCTTCCTTGACATTAAAGGTACTTCCTGCTTTCTGTTCCCACAGAGATGACAAGGGAAGTCTGTCGGGCGACGACCCTCAATCGGACGTCCACGTCGCCGAGGGATCTGAGTCTCCAAACTCCTACCTGGACCAGGAGTGTCGGCAGCAGTTTCCTCTGGTGGAGGAAGATGCTATACTGTACTGTTACGAGTACGACCAAAACCAAGAGGTGTCATCGGTGCGCCGGGGGAGCACGCCCACCTATGGTAAGACCTCAGCCTCGTCTGAAGACTTACTGCTGTAATCGTGAGAGCCGAGAGCTCCTGAATGTGACGCCTGCATGCTTTCGAGATGCTTTTGAGACGTCTGCAGCTGTTTTGATGTGCGTGTGGGCCGCTGTGTGATATTGACGTTTCCCTGCGCCTCCTTGCTCCAGGCAGGCTCAGGCCCATCTCCATGCCTGTGGAATACAACTGGGTGGGAGACAGCGAAGACCTGGCCAAGCTGAAGAGAGAGAGCAGGAGAGGTGAGTGGGAGGCAGTGGGAGAGAGGGAAAAAGGAGGGAGACAGGGAGAGGGAGCTGAGGTGAGTGGGCGGTTATCTCATAATATCCTCACCCGCTCAGATCTGCGAGCCAAAGAGTAGAAGGATGAGCCGGCCTGTCAAACCTGATAACATGCTGGATATCAGTCCGTGCCTCTATCTCCTCCATGTGTTCACCATCTATCACTGCTCCTTTTCTTTAACGCTCTCTTTCCTGCTCTCAGCCTTTGCTGTTTCTCTCTGTTTGGATATAAAAAGTACACTGTTGCTTTGGCAACTGCAGAGATATATGCTGAGATTTTCACATTTTGTTGGCGACTGTGGTGCTCGCTGGTAAATGGAGTGGGAGGAGACTGAGTTGCTTTATTTCAGTATCAAAGAAAGACTTGGGCGACGCGTTAGTTTCCACTAGGGATGTTGGTGATACAGTATGTTGCTCCTTTGGGCTTTAAAAAAAGAGTGATTGGTGCTATATTTATCTACAAAAGACAATATTTGGAAGTTTTGAGGGCTTCCTGCCTGACAACAGCCTTCGTTTGTAGGTAGTCTTCTGAAACGTCAGCATTCACTGATCTCAGAGCAGCAGAGTGGCCTTACAGATTCATTTTTTTTTATCTTGTTTATATTTATGCAAAATGTAATCCAGAAACATTCAGTGGAACTGTACATGCATTTAGTATTTCAATTATTTTTAAAGTAAAATGTCCCAAAGTGCGTGTTGGCATGATTTTGCCTCTGTTGTGTCGCCGCAGAGAATTCCCTGCTGCGTTTTGCGAGTGAAGATAAAACCCCGGGGGAAGAGTTCCTGCTGGGACGCAGCCTGAGTCAGAACAGGAGGAAGGCCGAGCGCGGCGCCAGCCCCACCCATTACACGCTGGTCCCCGCCCTCCAGATGGAAGTCTCCCTGTCCACATCCAGCTCTGACTCCACCTCCCTCTACCACGTCAGTCCCTTTATGTCTGCCAAAATCAAATGTGTGTGTTGTGAGCCAGCATAGCAGCAGAGGGATCCTACTCATGTCCTCTTTCATGCTTACTTTGCAGGTGTTTGAACGATCCTCGCTGATGTCAAGGTCAAAGAAGAAGAGCAAAGGTGAGAGCGGTACACTCACATGTACTCAAACCCAAACAAGCAGGTGTTTTCTGACAACCTCCCTCTCTGTCCTGCTTCCTGCCTCCGCCTGCAGCTGCAAGTCCCATGTCTTCAATCAGCAAACGCCGTATTTCCTGCAGAGACTTGGGTCAGGGCGACTGCGAGGGCTGGCTCTGGAAAAAGAAGGACGCTAAAACCTATTTTTCACAGAAGTGGAAGAAGTACTGGTTCATCCTGAAAGGCACATGCCTGTACTGGTACATGAACGAGGAGGTGAACGCAGTAGAGCAACTCACAGCCTTAGGTCTTCATCCACGATGTGGCACTTTGGTGTAACGCTGCTTTTCTCATCACAGGATGAGAAGGCGGAGGGCTTCGTCAGCCTCCCAGAGTTCAAGATCGATCGCGCCACTGAATGCAGACGGAAGTAGTGAGTACTCATTTTCACCTGGACAACGAGGATAACGCCTCTTGGATTTGCATTGTTTTCAGTTTAGCCTCAAAATTGAAAAAACAACAACAACAAAAAACAAACAATTGACAAAGCTGCGAAACTACATGTGTCACGTTAAGATACAATCCTACAAATGTATTATCAGTGCAGAGGTTACCTTCTGCAAATTGGTTCTTGGCAGGAAAAACATCAGCATATATATTGAATCATTTAGCCCGTGTGAAACGATTTACAGAGGACGCCTGGCAACGATATGCAGTCACACAGTGCACGTTAATATGCTGACAGCGGGACACCACATGCAAACATTTATTTCTTTATCGTCATTTTGTACAGGATCTTAATTTAATCTGAGATTATGAATACAAACTGAAATAGATTAAGCAGCGAAGGTATTTTATTAGTGATAACCAATTCTAAGACGCATGTCATGTTTCGACCCGAGGGCAGTGTGTACGGGGCTTGATGAGTGTGAGTGTTGATGGAGACGGTTCAGTAAAACGGAGAGGTTGTTGTAGATGAAGGACTGAGACTTGATTTCTTGTTATTTGTAGCAAAAACAATACCTTTTTGATCTTGAGAAAATGAGAATACATTGGCCGCATGGGAAAACGGTGCATAACTCCTCTCTGGCTGTGTACTCGTTAAATTTGAAGGTGCCAAACAAACCGAATATATGTTTGCACTGAGGGTTACATGTGAAAACACATTGTTTGTATCCCCGAGCTCTAACAAATGTGTTAAATCCGTCCTCCATAAAACATTTTTAAATTCAGTGTGCACGATACAAACAAAATAGGGACCCCTCATAGGAAAACAGATCCATAGCGCTACTACAGGTAAAAAAAAGAAAGAAAGCTTGTATATTTAGAAGTTTTTAAGGGATAAAACCACAAATATTGAGATCTTTATAGCACCACTAGTTACCATTTGATTGTATTTACATTTGATTAAGTGAAGCCAAATCTTGCTTTCATAGTTTCACTTTCAAACAAATCCCACACAGACAGTTCAGTTCAATGAATGTGCTACTTTATACAGGTTACTTTGGCAAACAGCAAATTGAATGGGTTTGTTGTTCACTAATGGGTTAAATGGCAGTAAAGTCAGATATTTTGAGAATCATGATGAGTCTATTGTGTTTCATCACCAGCTCTGCTCCTGGGTTTTGTGTTTGCACACACAAAACCTCACAAACGGCTCCTGAAAATAAGCAGAGCAGTTTATCCTGTGATGCAAAGTCCTGCTGTTCCTGTGTCACTTTGAATTACCGTGTATGCGTCTGCGTGCCTGTTTACCGCAGCCGTCTTCTGTATTCATATGTTAATGTACGCTAAACGTTGTGCTAAATATTCCCTCGCTTCCCTTTCAGTGCTTTCAAGGCTTGCCATCCGAAGATAAAGACCTTCTACTTTGCAGCGGAAAATGTAGACGACATGTCCCGGTGAGTTAATGAGACTGTGATAGGCGTGCTGTAAACCCCACCCCCCCCCCCATCCCACATCTGCAACCACATTCATATGTATATATATTCCCTGCTATATTTATATCCCCACCGGGGACACCACTCTCCTGGAGCAGAAGAGTTCTGTAAGGTGATTGGTCAAACAGGGCGACACACATGACCGTTATCCCCCCCCACAGGTGGCTGAGTCGTCTCAGTATGGCGGTGGCTGGCTTCTCTGAGCAGGAGAAGATTCGCCAGGATCAAGGTGAGCTCTGACACAGAGTGTTCGTTAACAGGTTTATGAAACACCATGAGTATTCAAATATAAGTATTGATGAACACATGCATCATTATTTTGTTCCACATCACCTTCATCTAAACATGCCACAAACATGAGGATTCAATAAATACATCCACATTCTTCTCCCCGGTTTCACTTCCACATCACTTCTGATTCAAGCATTTCTGCATCGTGCTGAATATAAATGCTAATTTTAAGAGCTGAAGGCATCTTTTTTTTAAATTATTTTCTTATTCTGCTCTTTTTTGGCTTCTCACAAATGGACAGGAACTGATGTAACCTACTCTTACGCTATTTACAGGGAGCCTACGTAGGAACCTTGCGAAAGTGGGCGGATGAGATTAGGTGTCGTTGGTTTTATGCTGGGGGGGGGGCTTCTTCCTTCCCGGACCAGTTGCTAAATTAGACGCTCAACACCTCCAGACGACTTAACAGGAAGTTCTCATGATTCATCCGTCTCCATATTCAGCCTCAACAGTCGTCAGACCTGAACTAACGTCAAAGCTACACCCCACACTGCAGCTCCACCGGTCACGACACCCATTCATGAGCAGAGCTCATCATTCTGGCCTGATGCAGCGGTTCAGAAGCTAAACCTGTCATAAATTGTACATATGTATTAATTGTATCAGATACAAACTACTAGTGACTGGAGTGGGAACAGTCTGACCCAGGTGTGAGTTTTGGAGGTTTTATCTGCATTGCACTGCATTTACAGAGCTTGTTTGGGATTCTGCTATAATATTAGAAACATGACACAGTCTGTTGGTCTGTGACAGATTACTGGAGCGAGAGCGATCACGAGGACATGGAGATGCCCTCGATGCCCAAACAGGACAGTCCACCGCCACCTTATGACACCTACCCGAGAGCAGCCTCGGTGAGTCTGCCAACATGTACTTTAGGAGATAAATATGTGGCAAACTTCTGTTTTTGTTACTTACTGACTGTTTTGGGGGTTTAGGTGAGTCCCTACCTGGAACCGAAACGCGGCCACCTCTCCTCCTCCGACACGTTCCAGTCCCGTTCCTCTCACGACGACTTTCACTCCGAGTCTCAGGACGGCAGCGGCGGCAGCAACAACGGCGTCTCCTCCCTGCAGAAGATGAGCGGCCACCGAAACTCATGGCAGGACCAAATGGAGAGCAACGCGAGGATGCACTACCTCCAGACGTTTCCGGTGGAGGAGACCCTGCTGTCGGAGGACAGAGACCAACTGGCGATGGAGTACCGCAGGCAGTCCACCCTGCCAGCACAGCGCAGTCTGCTGCAAGAACAGTACAGAGCCCTGCCTCTTCCCCTCAGGTCCAGCATCGACTCAGACGCGGGAGGGAAACCCCGCAGCTTCACGCTACCCAGGGACAGCGGGCTCCACGCTATCTTGGCCGCCTCCGCCGCTGCATCAGATCAGAGGGAGCCTCATCACTACCAGCTGGACCGGGCCAGAGGCAGCGGTCAGACACACCACCATCTGTGCTTCCCATCGTTTTACATGAACCACGAGCATAGACCTTTAGAATTAATTAAATAATTAGTACACGGTTTGAGAATCCACTTTATTGCATCATCAACTAATCAAATCATATTATACGATATAAAATGATACATTTCAGTCACATTTTGGGTAATAGTGATGGACATATTTCAGGATACAGGTTACATCGATTAATTGCAAAAAAACAAAACAAAAAAAAACAGACAAATTTAAAAAAAGAGTATTAGTTGCAACGTCACTCTTGTATTGATGACCATTCATTTGAGTGTAGCCTAGAAGGAACTCCTGCAGATGCATGGGAGACGTGGAGAGAACCTGAAGTAGCTCAAGCTAAATAGAAAAGGTTGAAATTAGGATTTGGTAAAAACATGCATCCACATGTTGATACAAACATATATAGGATTACAAATTAGCTGATGTTTATTATCAACCAACTGCACGGTGCATGCTTCCCATCAATCGCTTGTAGCATCGTAACACAACATGCTCCACTTAAGCTGCATGAAATCTGGTTAGCAAGTGAGCATAACAACATCCATTTCAGCATGAACCACAGTGTTAAATGGCCAGTTCAAAATCAGTTCACGTCCATGTGGTGCAGCAGGTTCGGTGTCGATGAAGGACTTGAGCTCATCCGACAGGGCCGGGGGGTTATAAGGTTGGGAACCACAGCAGTTGACCATGAGAGGAGAGCAAGGCGTCAAACACCTAACAATATAACGTAGATCCCCCGAAAATCTCCAAATCCTCACTGTTATATGCAGATCTGCCTTCTCCTCTGTTTAGTGTTGAGCAAATGTGCTTATTTGTCGTCAGTTATTTTACTGAAGCTGCTAACAGACAGTCAGAGCCAGCAAATGTCAGAGGTTGAATACTTGCTATTATAGCTTTATTGGATTGGATCTGGAGCCAGCCCATTGGCCGTCCCACGAAGACCTCCAGGGCAGTTGTCTAAGTGAGATGAATTTTATGTCTTATTTGATAGTGATTTATCTGGGCAGTCCACTCCTCTCTCACACACTCACTCACTCTTCGTCGTCTCTCTCTCTCCCTCTCCCTCGATCGAGATGTCATTGTGCCTCTCGGCAGTGTTTGGATGTTGAACGAGGAGGAATCTTTTCAGCCCATGTTAATGTTGAATTGTGAACAGGAAAAAAGAAACTCCCCTCAGGGTCTTTGCTTCTTGTCCTCATTTATCTATCGCTGTACCGTTCACTCGCTCCACCACCGCATGTAAAGACAAGAAAAAGAAGACAAACAGAAAACAGGCGGAAATAAAGCCCCAGTGCTTCAGAGTGTACCATTCTGCTTCCAAAACGAAATAAAGTAGAGCGACGACTATCAGATTCAGAGCACTGGTGTAGTGTTAGTATCATGCCAACAGAGGGCAGTGTATGTAAACGGTAGTATTAGAATGATGTAAGAGCTGTCCACCAGTGTTTTCCCTGATCAAGACGAATAGTTTTGTATAGTATAGTGTGTGCAAAAAAGAAAAATTATCATATTAGAGAGGCCTTTAATATGATGTTTAAAACTGTGTTATGTTCATATAAAAAAAATGTATTTTCATTGCCTTTTTAGGCAGTTGAGTCTCGCTGTGTTGAGATTATTTTAACAGGAATTAAATACTTAAATATACTTAAATAAAATAATACTTACATTTTACAACCACACATTTACTCACGTACAAGTACTTTAGTAGTAAATTCCTACTTGAGTATTTCCATGTTATGCTTCTGACTCCTATTAGTTCCAATTCAGAGGGAAATATTATCCTTTTACTCCATTGCATTTATTTGCAGATGTATTTTCTGGTCACTTTACCAATGATGATTGTAAAAAACATATGAAGAGCTTATAAAATATGAATTATGATCATTAAATTACCAAACATCATAAAATTAGAGCAGACATTTTAAACTGATTTATTAACTGAAAAACTTAAAACTTCTCAACAGTGAGAATTTGATGCCTTTTCTAGTCTTAAATTACAGTAAACTAGATTTAGGAATCAGACAAAAGCCAATGGAAGGTGTCACTTGACAGTGTTTTGTACTATTTTCTTTTCAGCAGATTAATTAATCCAAATTGAAGCCCTATAAAAAAGTGAAATATTACACCTCAGATAACTACAAAAGCAAATTGCAGCTCACATATTAAAACATGAGTATTCATGATCTAAAGATCACAGATGGCCTTTTTCTGCATTGATTATACTTTTATATAAAAAAAATGTTTACCTGATATACTTACTCACATTTATATACCATTTTCAATGCAGGACTTTACTTATAATAGAATATTCTTGCACTGTGTAGACTATTAGTACTTCTACTCGCCTCAAATCATTAAAACAAACTGGGATGGATACTGTTATATTTGTGACCGACAGCATGAAACAGGTGCATTTGGAAAAAGTCAACAATAACATTTCTTTCCAGACAAATGTGCCGGTTACTGGAGATATATTCCACTGACCTTGCTGTCAACTCGCTGTGTGTTTGACTCCCTGCAGCTTCGGCTCTCTGCCATTTCACACCCGGCAGGTCGCGTCTCTCAGCCTGTGTGAATGTGTGGGCAGAGAGGCTGCAGTCACAGCTACGCTCTCTAACAGTCACTGCATAGATGGTTTTGTTCAAGTTTAGATTTCTGAAGTGCGTTTGTTCAGTTTTTAAAAAGGAGGTCATTCAGGAGTCTGTATGCAGGGCGGTTTACTTGTATTTAGGTGGAAAATCTCCTCCTTGATTACAGTTTCATGTAAAATCCTTGCTGATGATCGCTTGTCTGTCTTGCCAGGCCACGGACGAGACTGCAGGATGCAGGCGGACTCTCTGGGGGACTTGTACCGGGCTCTGGAGCAGACCAGCCTGTCCACCTCGGCTGACCACAGATCAGCCGGCCGCCTGGAGTACAAGCGCTCATTCGTCCGCCGTGTCAACGACCCTCTGCTCAATGACAAGCTGCATCGCCTCCGGATCCTCCACAGCTCACTCAAGGTAACAAACTGAGCATCTGTCTCTCCCTACGTATATGTGATTATATATACATATTGGTTGATTGCTAACTGCCACCGCTTCCTTACAGAATGTCCCTCTTCAAGACACAAACCGGTCATTGGGTTTCTTAGGGTAGACTGTGAGGATCTGGTTGTTACTTAAACCTCAAACGTATCGCCTCTGCCTGTGCCTCACACTGCCGGCATTCCTTCTGCTGGAGATGAAAGGCTCCAAAAACCTCCCTTTACCTGCTCGCCTCTACATCTCCTCCTCCTTTTCTTTTTGCTCCTTCAACCTCACTCACCGTGCAGGAGCACAACAACTCTGTCTCTCTCCATTTTCAAAGATGAGGGCTCCAACAAAAGGCGACAAAAAGAAAAGAAAAAGATCCATACGATAATAATAACAGGGTTTATGACTGGCAAATAAGCACTTTGTGTCCATGTCGAAGACGCGTCGGAGAGCTTTGTGATTCATCGCTCGCATGCATGGCCGCCTCCCCTCGCTTCTGTTTTGATTATTATGCTGGAGTTGTGTACAGCCGCTCAGTGATGTCTGACGGGAGTCGGCTGTTCTGGATGTACACGACATTTTGTTATGCATGTGTGTATGATTTTAAAGGGTATGTTTTGTTCTATGAGTGTACAGGGTGTTAAGCATACATGCATATTTAATATTACATTGCTACAACAACAGTGACTGCACAATGTTTTGGGGTACTTATACAAATTGTAAATCAAGTGCTGTGCCTCAGTGATTGTGAATGTACGATGTACTTTTCCAAGAGAGAAAGAGGGGAGATGAAGAAAGCAAGCTATTCCTCAAAACAGGAGCACAAATATACGCTTGGCAATAATGAGCTAGTATTGTAAATTACAAAGGAACGATCAGAATAGTTGTCTATTTTTGTATGCATGCCGTCTACCTAATTGTTTGTAAAACAGTTTTGTATTTCCAAGTGGGTTTGGTCTGGAGAAAACTGGTGTCGCCCCCCTTTCCTCCACCGCATTGTGTTTTTAAGACTTATTTTACAATTTGCCCCTGAAAATAGCAGAAGTTGATTTTTTTAAGTGTTTAAGAAGAATACCTGTATTTATTAAGTGTTTAATGTACAAGCATGCTTTGTATGACTAAAACACATGACCACGCCATTGGAAATTGACTGACATTGCACACATGTGTGCCATATTGTAGCTACATTACTTTTTTTATTGAATAAAGTATGGCAAGGGCACATGTAAGTAAGACACATGTTTTGTCTCAAAACACGCATTTTTGATCGACTCTGGGGATGATAATAGTATTCAAATATAATAACCATGCACTGAGTGTATATGAAGGCTTTCTCATATTTTTCACAAAGGAAACAAAGTGGAGGATCAACACAGGACAGTGTAAGTATTAACAGAAATACGTGAGTAATCCTGCTGGTTTGAGATGCAGAAAGGTGTTTAAAACAGTGGAGAACTACAGCGGTGCTGTGATGCAAGGTTCCCTCCAGACAGACATAATGATCTACAACATTTTTACCTTCTCAGCCCACGATCCATTCTTACATCATTGTATGATTTTTCTCTGCCTCTAAGACGTTTATAACTGTCTTCAGGGCCAAAACAGCAAATCCAGCACATTATTGAATTAGCCTTATGACATTAGATGTTAGGAATGTAACTGAATTCCTGGATGACAGCTGATCCTGATTACCAGGCGTTTTTTATACATGTTCCTTTGTTGACAAGCAATAGTTGACTTGAAGCCTGAAGAAAAGTCACGTAAAAATAAATGCATAGATCCTGATTATGCAAGCGTTTTGGGTGTACGGTGACTTTATTTTACGTGTAGCTAGCTAATACTTTAAATAAAAGAAGGAGGCAGAATAATGGAATGATGATATGAAGCCAAGCACTGACTGGGATATCTTTTGCTTTATTCATCATAGAAACTAACACAAAATAGCACTATTCTGCACAAATGACATGCAAGCTTTCAGTTACTACAGAAAGTCTACTTTCACTGAAAGTGAATTCATATCATTAGCTCACTGGCACTGACCTGACAGTTGAGTATATAGAAAAATAATATATAGATAATATTAAAAAGTCAAGGATAACATGCACTCAACCAAAACACTGCACTACAAATGTAATATTTATGATCTAAACCTTTAAAAAAGGTAAACAGATTTACCATTACCAAAAACAATTGCATTACTAATTTCTTCTGCAAAACGTGGGTTTCAGTATAATGAAAACAGACAGAGGTCATATTAGAGCTAGCAGGACAGAGCATGAAAGAGTTTAGGTTCCAGACGTATATTCATTTCAGCAAACCAAAATGTATAACTGATGACTTTGTGCACAGAAGCCTGCTAAGAATCCCACATGGCAGGAATTCAGCTCCCCAAGTGTTTTAGGAGAGTAAACGTGGTGTAACAACAGGGAGAGACGGGAGTGTGTTTACAGGACCTCATAGCACCGTGCGGACCCCACTTTCAGTGCACCATCCCGGCACACCTCTCGGCTGTGACCCCCTGCTGCCGAAAAGTCTGAACAGCTGTGCCCTTATGACCTTAAAGGTCAACCCGTAGATGGCCGGGTTGAGCATGGGCGGGAATATCAAGAAGTACAGAGACAAAAACAACTTGGCTGGGTGAGACAGGTGACTGGTGCTGAATCGACTTTGCGCTATTTCAAGGAAGCAGCCGACGGAGTAGTTGGTTATAGCCAGCAGGTGCGGGGCGCAGGTCCGCAGGGCCTTGAGCTTGGACTCTCTGCACGACAGCGCGCATATCCGCAGGATGCGCACGTAGGAGTACACGATCATGACGAGCTGCGGGAGTGTGTACAGCGCGACAGACAGCAGGCCCACTATGTTGACGACAGACGTGTTCGTGCAGGCCAGTTTCACCAGAGAGTAATTGAGGCAGTACAGCTTGTCGATGGTCCTCTGACAGATGCGCAGGCGCAGAGTGAAGACCAGCACGAGCACGAACGCCAGCAGCGGGTAAAGCCACGTGAGGGCGACGATCATAACGAGCCTCCGCGACATGATTTTGTGGTAATGCAGCGGGTGGCAGATGGCCACGTACCTGTCGTAGCTCATGGCGGCGAGGATGGTGAACTCGGTGATGGCGTACGTGTGCACGGCGTAGATCTGCGTCTGGCACAGCGACAGGGAGACCTCGTAGGAGCGGGACAGCAGGTTGTGCAGCAGCGCCGGCAGCAAGGCGCTGCTTCCGTACAGGCCGTTCACCGCCAGGTTACACAGCAGCACGTACATGGGCTCATGCAGGGCCTTTTCACAACACACCAGCCCGATCAACAACACGTTCTCAACAACCGTGCTTATGTATATGACCAGGAACAGGAGGAAGTACACCGGCATCCTGCTCTCCATCCCATAGTAATCAGACAGGTGGATAGATGTCACTTCAGAGACATTCGTTGACACAAATTGATCATAAGGCATCTGATTAATCCAATATATAGACCTGCAGTGCAATATGTCACATTCAAATCAATTCGCTATGTACTGAGTGGTTCAGAGACAAAGCATCACATTATTATATTGACATCCAAAAGAAGACATTCATAACATCCACAACCGTGCTCCGTGTGTGTGTTGAGATGAAATAAGTTTGACCTGTTATACTGTCTGTCCTTGCCCCCCCCCCCCCCCCAGTCATTACACTTGTTTGGTCACATAGTCTGCTGTTTAAGGATCAGGTAGGATCTCTCATTATGAGGCACTTTAATTGCTTCCATGGGGATGTGAACACTGACCACTAATGAGCATGTTTATCCATCTAGCTGTTTTCAGTTTCCTCGCTCATTCTCAAAGCTCTGATGCAGAATTCCATGTTGTGATATAGACACATTTAAAATAGTTTAATTCAAGTTTTGACGAGTATTCAAAGTTTGTGTAGGCTACTAAAATATACTAAGATGAGATGAGCTAAGTAAACTAAAAAAATGAATGGTGTAAGTGAGGGACCAAGCTAGCAGGTATGAGGAGGAGTCACAGGTGGATTTGCAGAAAGAGGGTTGTGTTCACCCAAAAATTAATTTATATGTAACCCGAGAAGCTAAACTGTTGCCAACAATACTTAAAGCTCTAGTCTACAATTTTTCACTTGAGCCAAACTTTAGCCAATAGTAACCAAATGTTCAGATCCAATCCTCGCTCACTCTCCTGCTCACTTCTCGTCCCGACTCACTTCCGCGTTTGAAACTATGAGCGGACAAGACGCTCGTTGCCCTGAGCAGTTCAGGTATGGAGCAGGGCTCTCACGTGAGTTCAAAGTCAGATTCTGGCTGAGGCTTCGGCACCCGCTGCATTTACACCGATAATGTGTCATCATTCATGGCCATAATAAACAATATTACTGCTTTGTACATGTTGTGTAAGTCCCGGACACACCGGGAAACTAGACGGCCTCCTGCTCGCAAGCTCTCGGAAATCTTTTAAACTGATCTTTTTAAACTTGTTGATCTAAAATATAGACACATTCTGCAACTGCATAGCTTATTTCTCACCTAAAATGTTTTCAGAAACACATTTCAGTGAACTATTTTCATAAAATAAGAGGGAGGTCGGAGTCTGCGAAGGGAGAACCATACGAGCTCGGAGGAGCACAGAGGGGAGGGGTGTGTGTGTGTCTGGGGGGGGATGCTTTTTTCAAACCTTTGAAATTGTAGACTAGAGCTTCAAACTATGTGAGAAACAAGCTACGTGTCGTCAGCTATGTGTTTGCTGTTGTATGGGCAATGAGGTCAAAGGGTCAAACTCTATGAGAAAATGAACTATAAAGTGAAAACTGGAGGTGTGTGTAGGAGTGCTTAAAGCAGCCACAACTTAATCTGAGGAATGGAGAGTGGAGGTTGTTGACGAAGCACCAAACTGTGAATTAAAAACTCTGTTCAGCTTTGTTCAACACGTTAGGTCTACATGCAGCCTACAAACTCACAGACGCTACGTTGATGTCAGCGTTCTCTTGTTTCTTTAAACCACTCACACACCCAGTCAGTTGTGTCATTTAAAATGTAGGCCGTGGCATGATGCCATTCAACCCACTGACTTATTGTGCTGCAGGACACAGAGGAACTGATGGCAGAGATCCACAGCTTAATGACATGACAGTATCTGTTGTTCCAACACAAACCAGCTGGAATCCTCCTTTGCAGTCGCTCCTTGGCAACAACAGCAGGAGCAAAGGTCCAATATTACTAAAAGTATGAATACAGCATAAATGTAGGATTGCCGTGTGCTGAAAAAGTGTTTTTAAAGCTTTGCATCCAGTGTGACACTAAACCTGCGTAAAAGTGAATCAAAGGACTACAAAGAATAGAATGACATATTAAGGCTCATTCTCCTGATGTTACATGACTTCATAATTAACCTGTTAAACAACTTACTGCTCAGACAAAATACAGTTCTGATCATGTATTTCCACATGAAACTTATATATTTTATTTCAATGCACAATTACAATTTACACTCTCATGCGGTGCAGCAAATTATAAGCAAATATTATGTGAAATAAATTAGGAAGTGATTCAGACTTAGATGTCTGAAAGTCCTCACCTTAGTTTGCAGCTTTCTGCCTCATTATCGTTTTTAATAATATAATTTTAAACCAAGACGTGAAACATACAGGGAGAGTTGATAATGACTAAAATGCATGCATCATAAATCCTGTACAATTAAATATTCTATACTGTACATATTTTATATTAGTTAATCATCAAATTCAACAATATCATATCATATTCACATATTTAAGAATATGCTTTTTTGTTTTCTTTTTCCACAACTTTGAATGACAAGATCTGCAATTTATTGTTGTTTATCTTTAGCACCATTAAAAAGAAACATAAAGACTGAATGGCAAGGAAAAAAAGGACAGCAAAGGTGGAGTGAACCCAGAGGAGCTTGTGAGGGTAGCGTCTTCATAAAGAGCATTGTTTAAATACATTCCTTCATTATAATTAACAATTATAAATATCACTACAATGTAAAATGTATTTAAGCTGCAATCACTGCCTTTGCGGGCAGGATCTTGTAACTAACAAACATTTTCAGTATATGAACTCTTACTATTTGAGAACCGAGTCCGTACAGCACCGGGTTGGCAATCGGCGGAATAATGAGAAAGTATAAAGAGAGGAAGATCCGCATCTCAATAGAAACATGGCTCATGTTAAACCGAGTTTGGATAATTTCAAAACAGGACCCGATGGTGTAGTTCATCAACGATAACAAATGTGGGATGCATGTTTTAAGAGCATTTCTCTGGGACTGTCTTGATAATTTCCTGCACTCTCTTGATATTTTAACATAAGAGAAAACGATCATCGTCACCTGAGGCACAACAAAAGCCAGAATGAGCACAAGTCCCACAATATTTATGTAGGCTCTTATACCATTTGAACATGAATTTTTGACCAGTTCCATGTTGACACAGTATAATTTTGGTATGACTTTTCCACAGAAGCTCAGCTGTAAGGTCAGCGAGTAAAAACATCCGAACATGACCAGCGGGTAGAGACCTGCTAATACAACAATCTTGCCTATCTTTGCATTGGACATGATGCTGTGGTAATGTAGCGGGCAACAGATGGCAACATACCGGTCGTATCCCATCACAGCTAAAATGCAAAACTCAGCACATCCGTATGTGTGTAGGATGTAGACTTGAGCCATACACCACTTCACAATAACTTCATGTGTGTCGGATATGAGCACCGCCATGATGGCGGGTAACAACGCGGTGCTGCCGTACATCTCGTTGATGGACAACATGCATGCGAAGACGTTCATAGGTTGATGCAACTCTTTGTTTTGGTGTATGATGGCGATGAGCAGGGAATTCAGACAGATGGTTGCACAGTACAGCAGGAGGAACAGAGTAAACATGCCATGTTTGTAGTTTTCCATGACGGCGAATGCAGTCATGGTGAATGTAAGCAATGTCGTGTTGTCCATGTTTCAGTTCTAAAAGGAGAGACATGGGAATTTCAACACAATTTCACCTGTCAACATAGAAATGCATTATGATATTTAGTAATACGGCAACCAAACATAACCTAGAGTTTACACCAACATTTGAGTCATAGAGTTACTTGTTAGAAGTACAGAAAAACACATTTACTCTCTCTCTCTCTCTCTCTCTCTCTCTCTCTCTCTCTCTCTCTCTCTCTCTCTCCAGTTACCTGCACCCTGTTCGCTGTCCTCTCTACACAGCATGCGCAGTGTGGTGCTTTAGGTTTTAGCGTGGCCTTTAAACATTGCCCAAGGTGTTTGTTGCATCAGTGTTTGTCGCCAAGGTTACCAAATGTATTCCTTTTCTTGAACTCCTTCACAATAGCAAACACACGAGCGTTTGTTTAGGAACACACAAAACAAATGGCTGATCTTCATTTAGGCTGCTTTCCAAATCACATCCTTTTTCTTCATACGTTTAGTACATACTCCAGCTGCCCTTACAAAGTACATATTGTTGCAAGCAGTATGCATTCAATCAGGACGTAAGATGGCACCTTGAACTTTGACCTCTTTCTCATATACCTGTTGCGTAAACGCAGGAAAGATTGTATTCTTGCATATTGCAAAATGGAACCAGATCTAGTAGGACATACTGGTATTTTTTAGTGTGTTTATAACGGCTGCACTTTGTGCATTTTATTCATTCACTAAATGATGGGCTGCATAACATATGAAAAGTTTCACATTCATTCTGATATGACGCTTTATCCCTCAATGCATCATGTAGCTTTCTGTACTTCTGGATATAACTTGCCTTGTTTGCATGTTCACTATGTATCTTTTATAATCTGGATTTAAATGAAGTGGTTTGAGTATAGTAGAGGCAAAATACCAATTCCATGTTTAATCTTAAAAAAAACATCTGAACCTACCACAGACAAAGAAGTATCCAGGTGGACTAGAGGCACACATTAGGGCGAGTTTCAGACTCAAAGAAGGCCACTGCGGCAGTCGTACTCCAAGTGAGGGGGCTGTGTTTTCTACAAAAGATGTGAAAACACACATAAGATACAATCAAAGCAGCATCTCCCCAATCACCTGAGTGAGAAGGAAGTCTGAATAGCATCAGAGGTTATTAGGGTCAGTGAAAGGTGCACAGTTGCTATCTACAAATGCACCCTGGATAAAGCTGAATTCATCCATTTTTTTCCATTTAGGTGGAGTCACCCCCGACCTGGTATCTGTCCATTCAGCTGAGACAAGGCCACACAAATCTACCAAGGCACAATGAGTTTCACTTCATGTAAGCTACAAACAAAACTGCCAGAAATTCATGCTTAACTCTGTAGCAGAAAAGAAAAGGTTTGGTGTGAAAATTATGATTCAATTAGAGATAATATAAGACAAGATAAGATACACTTTATTGTCCTTGGAAGGAAATTTGTGTTGGACTCCAATGCTGTCATGTATAAAGCTGCTTTACAGTAGTAACAGTACAGATACAGACAATATGACATATACACAGTATACATGAAACAGTGCGATGCACGCACACACACACTCACACCCAAACCGTCCCTCGCCCACTGTGTCACTATGTTTATTAATTATGTGTAACAGCACTTTCCAGTCCTTAGTATCTTATTGTGTTTTTTTACTCTAATTTTTTCTAAATGTTAGTTCCATGGGCGTTCCACCATATATTGAGGGGGGATCAGGACCCTAACCCACCCCCCAACCCTAAGCCCTAGCCCTAACAACAAGCCTAAACCTAAGCCCAACACTAACCCAACCCCAACCCAGGGTTAGGGTTTATGGTTGGGATTTGGGTAAGGATTAGGGTAGGGTTAGGGTTGAGGTTGGGTAAGGGTTAGGTTTAAGTTTGATGTTAAGGTTAGGGTCGGTTTAGGATTAGGGTTAGGTTCAGGGCGGGTTAGGCTTGGGGTTGTTAAGGTTATGTTCAGGGTTCTTGTTCGGGTCATGGTTATGGTTGGGCTTTGGGTTAGGGTTGGGGTTGGGGTAAATTCCTTTTTTTAATTTCGGCTGTATCTCCGGAACAGTAAGTCGTAGAGACACAGGCTAAAGATTTATGTGTTCAGAAGGTTCAAATGAGGTCAGATGTGATCAATTCCCGAATCTCTAGGAGCCTCCGTCACTGACTTCCCTCTGAAGTTACACAGAGAAAACGAAAAATGTTGAAACGAAAAAAAAGGTGGTGGAGATGAAAAAGAAATGGGTGGCGTTTATCATTGATGTAGCTGGAAAAAAACTCAGAATCATATTTAGGTTATCATAAGTGTGTGCCACTATGTGATAAATATTGTGAAGCTTGTTTTGATTCTGTAGTTAGTTGTATAACTACTATTGCAAAGGCATTATAATGTCAGTATAATAATGACAGGCCTATTTAATTCTCATTTTCATTTCTAGGAACAAGAGACATTCGATACGGAGGAGACATCTAAAAAACTGAATGTGGGAAATTTGCATCTACTTAATTCCAAAATTGTATTGGGGAGGACCCCCAGACCCCCACCTAAACAGAACCCCCCCCCCCCCCCCCCCACCCCAATCAGATGAAATGGTAAATAATGCACCACCAATTTAAGTGTTTGTTTTCAGCACAGATGATGCAAGACACACATGGATCAACACACTCATTAGAGGTCATTAGTCCACTTTGGTTTCCATCCCTCTAGAAAGCAATTAGACACCTCGCCTCTCTTTGGACAGCACCTTGAGAATAGAAACTGGGGCCGAGAGGAAAACAGTAATGACTTCCCTTTGGAGAACACTGATGCAACACTGATGTGCAAACGTGACCGCAGTGTAACTTTAACTCCACTGAGGACAAATCCGCGCCAGTCGGTCGTGACGTCTTGAACACTCTGGCGGCACATTGACGGTTTCTGGAGCAGTCAGGTCTGGAGTCCTGCCTGGGTCGGGTAAGTAACATTATGAACGATTAATAATTGTTTTCCATCTCAACACGGTTTTATCGGTTCAAAAATGTAGATTGAGGACATGTTGCTCATTCCTCTGTTGAATGGTAGCTACATGTCCCATACAACTATCAACTTGCTAGCGGTTCAGAAGTTCGACATTTCTCGTTAATTAAGCTGCACAATTAACTGCATGTCTTTTTCCTCAATGTTGGTACACACAAAGACATGCTGCCTGTCTTATGGTAACGTTTTATGTTATTGTTTACTAGTATGCTAATCGTTAAGCTAACCGCAGATTAACTTGAAGCTAATCGTTAAGCTAACCGCAAATTAGCTTGAAGCTAAGAAGTAGCTACACCACGGCATAGCCCCCCTCCCTCTCCCTCTTCCTACATGTGGCCTCAATACTCGACGACTCAAACGGTCAGTTGGTCGGTTTGCCATTTTCTGAATTGGCCAAAGTGGTGCCTTAAAAAATTACACAAAGACAGTGAAGTTGCGCATGCCAGTTAGCCTACTGTACTGTTAGCTCTCACTAAGGAATAAGTTATTAAGTTGTGCTTGTCCGTGTCCGGTTCCATTCACACTGGGTTTATTTCTCCATAACGACCAGCTCACTGTGTGAAATTAATAATATGAGACACAATGTTGATAAAAATAGGACTTAACGTATTAGAAATTGATATTTCAAGCATACATCGGCATGGTATAAGTCCAGTCTCCTTTCCTCTGTGCTCCAAAATGCAGCATTCATTCAATATAATATATAATGAATTATAACCTATCATTATCTTAATGCTAACCTGATGTTTGTTGCCATTTAGGCTGGGACAGTGACATGTCAGCCATCTTGCTGCTCCTTCATCTCCTGCCACCATCTGCCCAGGGTAGGAAGAGGCCAGGGAAGATGTCTGCAAGTCAGGCTGTGGAACACCTCATCAAATTCATAAAAGTATGCTGGACAGTTGTTTGTCATATGCTTTTCATCACTTCAGTTTCATGTACAGTGATTTATTGCGAGAGACTGGTGACTAAATATTGCTGTTTAATGTTTGATTCTAGGCTGGAACCAGTGTACAGCAGCATCTCAACAACATCAGCCAAAGCAGCCAGCCTTACCTCCTCGCTCAGGGGCCTACGAGAAGCAGCATCCACACCTTCTTTATTGTCACCTTCTTTACAGCTCTTTTTGTTGTTCCGTATTGCTTCATCTGGTGAGCATTAAAGGAAGTTGTGACTGTAACCTCAATTGTTTGTGTTTTATTTGCTATTTGATTATTAATTTATTATTGTTTAGATCAAAGCAGTTCAGTAGTATAGTACATATCACCTAAATTTAAAAATAACACTGTGGAGAAATAAAAATGAAATATTATTATACATTATAGTGTCATTTTAAGAACTAAATTTGGAGTAAAATTAACTCTATAAAGTGTTATCATAATACTCTGAACAGTGTGAACAAACCTCAGTGTTAAATATTTTTACACATTTCATTGTTAATTTTGACACTGAATTGAGTAGAATTAACACTGAAAATTTGACACTGGCCATTGAGTAAATTTTACTCTATTTTTGAGTGGGACCAAATGTTATCTGAAATGGAGTTAAATTCAACTCTATAAGAGTTAAATTGACACTTTGTTTTTTACTGTGTGGGGCAGAAGAACAATAAAAGCTTCATTGAAACAATGAAAACATCACATGGTGCGAAACAAAATAATCAGCCACATAGCAAGAGATACAGTTACAATGAGTGAGCAAGTTTCTGTGGTTAAAAAGGCTCCTGATAAATTGGGGTAAGTGGTGTTGGTGTTGGCAAGGCCCAAAATAACCTAGCCAAAGGTAAATACAATAACAATTCAAATGAGTTATGTAACCCTTTCAAACTGTTATTATTTCATGCCTTCAGTGTGAATTTTGAGAATTTGAGAAGAATTTCCTCATCACATGTCTAAACCAAGTTTCAAGCTACAGATATAGTAAATTTAGAATGTATATCTGACATGAATATGTGGAGGATTCATTGAGAGCAGAGAGAGTGTAATTTCTCGGTTTTACACCACTCGTTTTTGGACAAAAGTATCTTCTATCACACAATATCATAACAGCCAAATATATTTTATTGAAAGTGAAAATGGCAAGGACAATCTGGAACTGTTGAGATTCAGTATACAACCAAGTACAACCATCCATCCATTGTCTACACCTGCTTATCCTGTATTCAGGGTCGTGGGGGGGCTGGAGCCGATCCCAGCTATCATTGGGCGAAGGCAGGGTACACCCTGGACAGGACGCCAGTCTATCACAGGGCCAACATGTAGAGACAGACAACCATTCACACTCACATTCACACCTACGGGCAATTTAGAGTCACCAATGAACCTATCCCCATCCTGCATGTCTTTGGACTGTGGGAGGAAGCCGGAGAACCCGGAGAGAACCCACGCTTACACGGGGAGAACATGCAAACTCCACACAGAAGGAACCCAATCCCGACCTGGGAATCGGACCCGGGACCCTCTCGCTGTGAGGCGACAGTGCTTCCCACTACACCACCGTGCAGCCCAAGTATAACCATTACAACCCTTAAGCTCCAATCATTTGTTTGAAAAAAGAAATATGTGATGATCCTTGATTCTTTCTGGGAAAGTTTCACAAGCTGAACCTGCTGCTGATAGATGAGGTAGATGCCATGCGGTCTAACCTGCAGCCTCAGTGCCTCTGTCCTCAGTCTCGTAAAGCAATGAGGGTCAACTATGTGCATAGGATTTAAATCAGCTGGAAAACAAGCAGCTAATGGGAATGTTCTCTAGTCTCATGACAGACACTTGGTCACGGGTTTGGCACAGGGCTGTATGTTTCTTAAATGTGATTAAGGAAGCATGTTCCCTTCAGGATTCTTATAATTCAATAATAATAAAAAAAACAAGTGACCAGTATGCTGCTTCAAATTAACTTCACTCCTCCCCTCTGACCAAAATACGAGGAGAACAGGGCCTAATCCTCATTTTTGGAGCAGCAGGATCAGACGCAAGAATGTCTTGTTATCGCGTGGTTGTTTCGGTGCTCTTGGTTGTCTTATTGCTTAATGGTAAGTCTTTATAAAATATCTTGGATATGCACATCTTCTGCCTACAGAACATTCTCTCTATATATAATAGATTGTTTTACAGCAAAGTGATTTGACATTAACGACTGCTGCAATGATTCCAGCTGTGGAGAATGAAGCTGCATCCTTCCCCTGGTCCTGCCCCAGTCTGAGTGGAGTGTGTAGAAAGGTTTGCCTGCCGACAGAGCTGTTCTTTGGACCTCTGGGCTGCGGAAAAGGCTTCTTGTAAGTTTTCATGTACAGATGTGATATAAATATATATTTATGTGCTGATTGTAATACTTGGTTTGTCTCATCCCAGGTGCTGTGTGTCTCATTTTCTATGAGAGCCGAATGCCTTGAGATAGGAAAGCATGTCTGGTCCCTCACTGCAGTCCTGAGATTGTCCTTCAGCCTCTAGAAGACTTGCCGAGCACCGAGATGACACGGACACGGGGCAGGAGACTGTTATAATATATATATCATATTTGTCTTTTTACTCTGTAACACCATGGACTTTGGAATGTTAAAACAACTGCTTGTGGTTGTTTTTACTGATTTCAAAGTAGCTTAAGCTGTGTTGGAGTAAAAAAAATGAATACATTCGACTTCATTGCTTCTTCATTGCTTCTTTTGTAATGTTTACATGTAACTTTATACGACTCATCGGAATAATAGAAAGAAGATGTGATTTACATACTAAACATGGTGTGGTGAGAGACGCCAACTATTCTTGTCAGTGTTGCTGTAATTTAATTAGCTGCATGTTTTTATCGGAAGAAGCCGAGATGTACAATGGACAATAAGTGACTCTACAATCCCTGCTGTGTGAAAGGACCAGTGGTTGGTCCTTATGATTCACATTCAATTCAGAGACTTTGATTTGTAATCCAATCCAGAAATTGGTCTGACTTCAGCTGAGTTTACTCCAAATTTCACCATGAAATCGGTCAACTTATTCTCCACTGAACAAGCTGAATTTCAGAGTGGAATCAAAGTTTTACATTTTTGATTTAAGATCCTTTGATTTAAGATCAGTTCCTGAGGCACACAAAGACCATGTTTGTTGTGAGCAATCAATCAATCAATGTGATGTTGTGGGTCAAACGTATCGTCTGCCATCAAGGCTTCCAACAAAGGCTCTTTCACCATTCCTAATCGAATTCTGGCCTTTGAAGAAAATGACAGGTCATGCTGTCCATTTGACCTCCATTAGAACAAACACATGCCACAAGAATAATTAATTTGTCACTTGTAGTATTGATGTATTATTATATATTTTTTTAATGCGTGAGACAATCAAAGTCCAAGGTGTAATGTTATGAGGAAGGAGATGTCCCAATCGATTGCACACTGCATGCAACATAGTTTGTAAGTGCAGCTGCAGAATGTGCTAAAAGTAGAAAGGAGGAAGTGTGATTTGGAACCCGGAGATGTAAAAAAAAAACAGTGTTTACTGCTGCTTAGCTACTAGCCTGGACGTGTCAATGCTGTGCATCACATGCTACTCTAACTGCATTTGCAGAAGAATCAATAAAGGGTTTTGATGAAGGCAACCCTAACCAGGCGTGACGTTGAGTCATATTGTTAAAGACGGCCGCAGCTGAAGGCTAGAAAAGGATTGCCGACAAGACTTAATGGGAAGAAGAAAAATAATTGTGTTTGAGTTTTATAAGTTGACAGTACATTTCTGTATGTTTCACATAATGATGTGTTTGTTTGCATAATTCATTAACATAAATGCATATTTATAATACATGACAAACATAGCTGCAGCCTAAGACTTAAATCCTTCTTTTGATGCGTTTGGCATTGTGCACCATGTCATGCTGCGTGCTGGCAAATTATTTGTTTCATATCACATCCAGGTGTGTGTGTTTACATAATCGTTGCACCATTTAGTAATTGATTATGAAAGGGTCCACTTAATAACCAAGCAGCTCCGTGTTGGAATGTTTGGGGGCAGTTTGTGAACATTCAATCATTTTCATACAGTATGTGAGTGTTGTTAGCAGATTGCCATTGAAGTTGTTACTTCTTAAAATACCATTTAAAATCTCTCCCAGCTAATGCCCTACTTTGCATGTGATTGCCAAGTACATCTAAATTTGTTGAAGCCATAAATATTTAAGACGTTAAAATCTCTTCCCATAAAAGTCAAGTGTGCTGAAAGTGCCATGTCCGTCCACAGTGCTGTCCTTCACTACGATTATAGGGTTTTTGATGAAGATGGCCTCTCTATGTGTTATAAAATGTTTGGTGGTCATAATTCTAGTCTAGTATCAAACTATCAAATCCACACTCCACCCATATCCATGGGAGCTATTCATAGACATACCCTCCTTTTATGTCTCTCCTCCAGCTCAGTGCTCCCAATGGTTTATTTTTTACCCTGAAGCAAGGGAGAAATCTCCCAACGATTTGAGAGCTTCTTTCATCTGCTACATGTCATCCGAATACTGTGCAACTTCTGGTTTAAACAAATCTAATATCATCCTAATTAAACATGTGAAAGGAAACTTTGAATCATACAATAAGTCTAAGGAGGATTGGTCTTGGTAACAGGAGACAGTAATGTTTGATCTGTTAAAGGCCTGAGAGACAACACACTGAGGTACACTAGACTCTAGTGGACAACAGGTTGAACTGCACCCTGCAGCCAACTTGGGTGCATCAGCAACATATTTCTCATGGAGGTTAAACTGCAGACTCAGTGCTGCTTAGTGGTGGTTCTGGCCAGCACAGGAGCCAAACTGGGACCAGCTGCTTTTCAAGGGCCCTGTTAATGTAAAGCAAGACTATAATGGAAGGTTGCCAGACAATGAAACACAGTAGCACAACAATAAAAATACTCAAGTGCACTCAATTGAGCAAGGGTACGTTTTATTACTTATGAATTCAACTTTTAATTGATGATTGACTGTTATTCTTCTTTCAAAGTTTACACAATCACACTTCATTAACCTCATTTGCATCTTAATTATACAATTCTGTTAGTTAAAATTCAAAGTGCAGTTACATGTGATGTTATTTTGTAGACTGGGGATTACTCTATAAAAAATGTTTTATCCATCTTTAATTTAAGTAAACGTTGTATGGTTATACATTTAGGGGGGTTGTAATATTTACCAGTTTTAACTGAAAGCCTGCAGATGCTTATTTAAAAGCTTTAATTAGGCAGGTTTCCTTTATAATAAGTCATATGTATTTTTAATGTAAAATGCCATTTTGAAAAAGGATTGTTCAGTTTTTATGTACACGTTGCTGTAGAAGTGAGTTTATTTCCAAGTGTAGTGTCTATAGAGACAAAACACTATTAAGTATTGGCCAGGGAGAGCATCGCCTGTGGGGTTAATGAGGTGCTGTGGACAGAAGGCTGTTGTTTTTCTTAACTGAGTACATGATTCCATTGTTTGTTCTGAACATATCAGACCTTTTTCCCATTGGGATGTATACAGTAATTTGTGAAGATGTTTTGTATTGCAGTGTTTATGTTGAGGACTGTATATACACAATAATTGTAATAAGTTGTTCTCTTTTACATAGAATAGAGTGTTTTCCGTTCATGTGAGTGTTTTACATTGAGCACACCAGTGTTAAAGTGGTTCTTCATAATGTATGTTCATATGATGGTGTGTGTGTGTGTGTTATTTAAAAACAAAATACCATTTCAAGAAGGCATGGCATTGTTCTTAATGCAGAAGTATCCATCCCTTTTGGTTCTCCAAAACACGAATGATACACAAATAATTATTATTGTTATTGTTGTTTATTATTGCTGCACGGTGGTGTAGTGGGTAGCACTGTCGCCTCACAGCAAGAAGGTCGGCCCGGGTTCTTTCTGTGTGAAGTTTGCATGTTCTCCCCGTGTAAGCGTGGGTTCTCTCCGGGTTCTCCGGCTTCCTTCCACAGTCCAAAGACATGCATGGGGATAGGTTCATTGGTGACTCTAAATTGCCCGTAGGTGTGAATGTGAGAGTGAATGGTTGTTTGTCTCTACATGTCGGCCCTGTGATAGACTGGCGTCCTGTCCAGGGTGTACCCTGCCTTCGCCCAATGACAGCTGGGATCGGCTCCAGCCCCCCCACGACCCTGAATACAGGATAAGCAGTAGACAATGGATGGATGGATGGATTATTGCTGTATAAAATATTGTATCCAGCAACATGTATTCAGATTGTTTACTACCTCAGTGTGAAATAGTCCACTACAAGTAAGTCTTGTTACTCGCGGTAATGAGTATTATGATAAAGATTTACTCAAAATGTCAAAAGTAAGGGTGCTAAGATGGCTCACCTGGTAGAGAGGGTGCTCCATGTACCAAGGTTGAGTAGTGGCCTGGGTTTGAATCTGAGCCCTGGCCCTTTGCTACATGCCATCACCCCTCTCTCCCTGCTTTCCAGTCTATCTCATCAGGTACAATGGCCTAAAAAATAATGTTTTAAAAATAAAAGGGAAAGTATTCATAAAGCAGTAGAATTTTCCGTATCATTATTTACTATTATATATTATGTTGTTGTTTTTAATTAATACTCTAGTGGTGGATTTGTCCTAAATAATAATGCCCTTTGTCCAAATAAAAAAACATGATTAACATCAAATAGCCACTGAGACATTTAAAGAGTGAATCTTACGCAGGTGTGTGACAAAACAATTTTCCAGTCATGGTGGTACGGTTTTGAGGTTTATTTTCCTTTGGTGGCTAACAATTGATAATGGCATTTCTCTCTTGCCCTGTCACCCTGGTAAAAAACCCATAAACCTATCCCAGTGCCTGCCTCCCACCACCTGCCATAGTCATATAATGATTCGCCCATTATAGTCCCTTCAAAACAAAAGCCTGATCAAATATTCAAAATCACAAAAACAATACTTCTAATATTGTAATCAAACGAATTAACTTGTACTTAACAATCAATAACAAAATAAATATATGTTGAAATGATATTACAGAACAGTGAATAGCTCCAACAAATAATAATTCTGCTTTGTTGTAAATGTTTATGATTGTGCTCATTTTCATTTCATTATATACTATTGTGTAGTTTAATCTACAAAAATACATCATCTTCTATCATTGTATGAATCAACTATGGAAAGCAAAACATGTTTTTATGTGGAGAACGTGAAGCCTCCCCGGCATTCGGGTTGCTGCAGTTCATCCGTGTGGCCGCTAGTGGCGCTGCTTGTCAGAATGCTGGTGAGTCAATCTGCTACCAGAACACACGAACAAGAGCCAGGAACAAGGAGCAATAACAAACAACCAAGCCTAGCAGCAAGCCAACGCAACTTTGGGAAACCGAGCACACGGGCTAAGTGTGGCCTTTAAGGTGGACAACATATTATTGGCGTTTATACTACTAATACGTATGATACGATGTACACGGACTACAAAGAAGACACAATAATCTGTCACGTAACTGGTATCTGCTAACACTAGCCAAACGTCAGCTAACCTTAATCCTTCCTGTCTTTGTCGTTTTCGAGTGGAGTTATGGTATTGTCGAAAGAAGCTATAGGACTTAAACAGAAATAACATTTACGGTGACGTGAGAAACTAAAGTGAGACGACTGGGTTTACATTACCACCCTCACGGTACCGATACTAGCAGGATACTAAGGTATGTCGCTTATTAAGTTACACACAATAACATTCCCTCGATAAGTTTTGGTTTGCCCTCGTGCATTTTTGTATTTTTATTGCATTGAACATTAACAATGTTGGAGGTTATAGCTAACCCGAAAGATAATGACAGTCCGTCAGACTAGTTTAACGTAACTAATTATGGGTTAACCGCCTGGAATGAGTAACCCGGTTATTGTTTCTCGGTATGTGATGAGGAAGCAACGTTAGCTAGTAGAGCTACCAACTAGCATTGCGATGAAAGCAACGCAGCTGCAGATTCTTACAAGTTACAACAACAAGCAACGTGTTGATTCAACACAAAGAATAAGTCAACGTGTTTGTGTTAGTAACGTTTACTTCGGTTTAATTGCTGTCTAGTACCATGGAGAAGTCTACATGTACTGCATGTAGGCCTAAGGACACGTGAATGTGTCCGTAATGATAGTGTTGTGCCTCCCAGCTCAAACCACCTGAGCATTGCACTCATTTTACTTTACACTAACGCTGTCTGCTTCTCATACCTGGTTTCTGTGCACTCATTACAGTCGCATGCCTTCAAAAGCAACAGCGTTAAGCAGATCTGGGGTCAAGACATTATTGCACTGTATTCATAGCAGCATGAGGGCCAATGAATATATATATATATATATATATATATATATATATATATATATATATATATATATATATATATATATAAGGATCTTATTATATTTATATATTATAGTTTGATTATTTAAAATCAAACTGTTGGAGCAAAACGCTGTCAATTTAGTTTTAAGCATTCAGCCAGGTGGACAATCTCTAGATCTGGTCCACCCATGGCTACATGGCTGCAGAGTATTGCTGAATTACAGACATGAATTAGAGTTCCTTAAGTGCTATTGGTTGTTATTATTACCAATGGTTATTTTTTAACAGACATGTTAATAACACGGATTAAGAGTCTGTGATTTATTTAATACTTAATATTAAGAGTAAGCACCAAGAAAAACTAATGTATACACTTTTCTACAGACATTTATATTCTCACAATGGAACAGAATCATAATCACTTTCAAAAGTACTTGGCTTAGTATGCTCTGATCCCCTGTGACAATAGAGTGCATGCTAATGCATGCTGGTGAGTGCCTCTACAGTTCCTTGTTTACATAACCATGGGATTATTTACAACGTTTTACAACCTGAATTGCCGATTTGCATTTGTATGTTAATCCAAGTTGTAATCAAACTCCTAGATCGGCTTCAACCTGAAACCCGAAGCATTTCCCTGTTTGTAGCCAAGGATGTCTTGCCGTGGTGTGTGCTGCATGGAAGCTCGATTGAGTGTCCTCATAATGGTTTTCTGCAGCGTACTGGTTCCCACGCCTACACATGCCTATATCTATGCTGTAAGTAAGCTTTAGTTTTAAATATAATTCCTTCAATTCTCTTGACATTATGTCAGTTCTCATGCATATGTTGTTTTTGCAGCGTTATAGCAATATCACCTCCATGTTTGAGGACCTGCCTGCCTTGTTTGGATCCTCTCTTCCTAAGGATGGCCTAAGGGTGAGTATTGGAGAAAGGGTGCATTCATAAAAACTTGGGTTATTGTCCTTATCATGACTTTTTTTTTTCTTCATGTGAAAGGGAGTTCTGATGGTATCCCGCCCACTTAATGGCTGTACCACCATAGATCCTCCTCCGCCATTGCCACCATCTAATGACAGCACCAAATACATCGCTCTCATCAGACGCTATGATTGCAATTTTGATATCAAGGTCAGTAAATGTTTGGGTGACATGGTGTTTTACTGTCTGTGAAACCGGTCTGATGTGAAGAACTGGTTTTCAGGTTTTGCACGCACAACAAGCCGGATTCAGTGCTGCAATCATTCACAACATGTACTCGGACACGCTGCTCAGTATGAACTACAGCAATGGTAATTCTCTTTTAATGAAATGTTCAAACTTCACACAGTCGCATAATCTTAAGAAAATAGCTCAAATTAAAATCTTTTCTTTTTTCCAGAAACTATTGCTGAGGAAATTTCCATCCCCGCTGTATTCACCAGCTACTATGCCTCCCAAATTCTTAGGAATTTCATAATTCCAGAACAAGGGTAATTGAATTTTTTTTCATGCTAAACAGCAATCTATACCTAACCAACCTTTAATGGTCATCATTAGATATGTGCAGACCAATACATAGTGTTCTGACATTTTCAGTGCTAGTGCTCATGGTAATGTTGGTCTCTGCAGGGCCTACGTGATCCTGAAGCCAGAGTTTGCGTTTCCACTCTCGTATTACCTGATTCCCTTCACGGGAGTTGTTGGCATGATCATTCTTGCAATGTTTGTCGTCTTGGTGAGTATGCATGCAATGTGATGCCTCCCTGGTTGTTAATTTATTATATACATGTGCATTCTTTAATACCCCCTTCTCAGATTTTTAAGTTGACTGTTTCGAATTAAAATTTAAATCATCAGATAATTTTCATAACATTTTTTGTTCTGTCATCCAAACTGATCACTTTAAACTATGGGTAGCGGAGGCAAGCCTTGAATATGCTGCTTTGTATTTTAAAATAGTGACCTTATGGAGTTTCAGCAAAGATAGAGCCAGCTTATTATCCTCCATATGCTATATTTATTCAGAAGACACATATTTGTATTGATCTTAAGGCCCTGAAAACCTATTTTTCATATCTGCTTACTGGTTACTGAGAACGTGATTGGTATGGTCCAAGAGTAACACAAAAACCAAACCCGTGCATGTTGAGTGAGGATAATTTTCTTGCCATCAGTAACGTTGTGTATTTGTATTGCTCAGATAATACGATGTGTACAGTACAGAAAAAGAATGAGGAAAAACCGTTTGTCCAAGGAACAACTGAAGCGTATTCCAATCCACAAGTTCAGGAAAGGTAACAAGATTGCATCTTTTTCACTGTTTGCACGTTGTTTAATGATTTAACACCCAGTTGCAATGATCGAATTCTTTCTAGGGAATTGGAAGTATATGAAGTTTTTTCTATCATTGGTGGAGAACACAGATGAGATGTTTCTCAAGAATTGAGAAATAATATTTCACTTGAATATGAATTATTCAAGTTGATGATGTTTCTCCTCTGTTTTAGGGGATGATTATGATTTGTGTGCAATCTGTCTGGATGATTATGAAGAAGGAGACAAGCTGCGAGTTTTGCCTTGTTCACATGGTAAATATTTGATATAAGCTTTTAAACTATTTGAACACAATGTACATGAATGTGCCAACATTTCCCCCTACATTCATTCTACCCTACAACATTCTACCTAAGTGATCAAACTGCCACCTTTTCTGCTCGTCAGCCTACCACTGCAAGTGCGTGGACCCGTGGCTCACACAGACCAAGAAGACGTGTCCCGTGTGCAAGCAGCGCGTCACACGGAACAACCAGGAGCACTCGGAGTCCGAGTCTGAGGAGGAAACCGGAGGACGTGGGGAAGAAGAAGGACTGGAGGGCGAAGCGGACTCAGAGCGCACTCCTCTGCTTCGACCCTCCAACCCAGGATCCCCCTCAGAGAGTCCAGCAGCCTATGCAGCCACCACCACCACTACTGCCCAGTGTCTCGCCTCCCCCGCACACTGCGACTCACCCATCCTGGGTTATGAAGGCTACCACTCCCCCCTGGAGGACACGGACTCGGAAAGCGATGACGCCGGAGAGGACGTACACCACACTGACGATGACACTGCTCAGCTCATTGGTAGGGATAGAGTGCAGATCTGATGGCTGGGCCGCAGCTGCAATGAGACTTCTTTTACCTAAAAGGGGTCTTTGTCTCATCGAGTGTGCTCAGTCACACTGTGCTTTCAAATAATTTACAGATTTGTGGTTAGCTAGAAATTTAGTGTAACACAATCTTTTACCCAGTAACCAGAGGTCATCTAAAGCACATGAAACACTTGCATTGATGCGTTTTACCACAATCCAGGATCAGCAACCCGCCTCTATACACACATTCACTCCAGGACTCCTATTTGTCTGTAGACCTTTTTTTTAATGCATTACAGTTTTACTTCAAAAGTTTACCATGTGACGGAAACACTAAAGCTGTACAAAAAGAATAGGCCACTTAAATCTAACGTGCAGTATAAATAAGAGTGTGACACCTGTGTTGCTAAACAGAATGAATTGTGTGCTCACACTTCTATATTCTCTATGTAAGGTTTGAGTAAGCTTAGTGCAGTTGGAGCATCTTTGTTGTCTTAGTCATAATTGTTTTATATTTTTCCTTACAAGGATGTGCACATGGGGGAAATGTTTGTTCTTCTTTTCATCTTTGAATCCCTTTTTAGCTTCGCATTTTTTTAAAGCTATATTTCAGTTCTTTGAAATGACAGGTTTTTCTCAAATCCAGTTAATTACGCTATAATAGAAAATTGCAAAGATGTTATACATTTCTGCTGCTTTTATGTTGTTATGGATAATTATGTGTGGTCAGTCTAAGGAAAATATATCTAGATTTATCCACTTTGTCAAGTTGAACAAACTCAGGTTTGTGGTCACAAATCAAAGGTCAGTCTTGTAAATGAATAACAGTGAGAATTAACAGGGTTCGGTCTTATGAATTATTTTAGCTTATTGAATCGGTAAAATGCAAATTCCTGAATATTTAATGGGTGTTTTTCCAGTTTTATAACCAACAGAATGATAAAACGATGAACGGTGGGACCCTGGAGGTGTTTTTTGGAGAAAAGAATTTGCCTTATATTGGTCTTGATATAAATGTGTATGTTTAATGTTTGGAAATTGAAGGGACAGGTTTCACACTACTTTGTTTTCCTTTTGTCTAGTTTATATGTAATACTGCTGGTTAGAAAGCTTTGATTTATTTGTTCCTTTGTCCGTAAATGTTCTCCACATTTGTTTTTTATAGTGACACAAGAAAAAGGCAGCCTATGTTTCTACAGGTTTTGTGCTCATAATGATACAGATGCCATGCTTGATTTGCACCAGAAAATTTGGAAAAGCGGCTGTCGAACAAGATATGGTTTCTTCCTCTTTTATAAAATGACCTGAATGTGCTCACAGTGTTTAGATAATAGAAAGAGCAGCACAAATGGAAAAGTTGTTGAAAAAAGCTGTTTTACTGCTCCGAATAAATGCACAGTGTTGACCTTCACCCGACATTGTAAATTCATAGCAGAAATTATTGTATTTAATGTATGATGACCTTACAGAGTGTGGATATTTGTAAGCACTGTACAAGTTTCACCACACTCCCGGTTAGCCAAAACGGGATTATACAAATGTGATCGTGTTTCCTGTGCGTTTGTTTTGCATTGCTCCACCACAGTCAGAGAAAATCTGTAATCTGTCGTTGAAGTGGATGGTTACTGTCATCTGTGAAAAGAAATAGTGCTCCAATTTTTTTTAACAATTGTTGTATACCTTAAAATACCAATGTTGTAGTGTATAACCTCAACTTGAATGTCAACATGATGCATAAACATTCTTTGTCTGAGGATTAGTTTTCAGTAAGGGGACACTGAAATCATAACATTCCATCTTCATATTCTACTGATGATTGATTAAAAGACCCAGCACTATAGATATTGGATTGGGACTCCTTGGCAATAGTCTGTATTGTAAAACAGAACCATATTTTATCCTTTTTGAAGTATAATTCAAATGACTTTGTACTGTACTTTTTTTGCTCTATACGTCTCAATTTTAGAGACAAATGAAAGAAATGGAAAGATATAATCCCCAAATGATTTTGATTTTCTTCTTCTGTTAGAATGTGCCTAGTTTACCACACTTAAGTAATAAATGTACAGTGTCAATTATGATTTTCATGTATAAAGCAGGTTTGAGAATCCGTAGGATGTCTGAACACAGTCTGCGGAAAGCTGCATTTAATGTGTGATTTGTGGAAGAATAAATGATATTGAAGTGGGGCAGTGCTGCTATTGTTGTTAAATTTTCTTACACTGGCGAATTATCATACATGGCTTTATTTTAAAATAAGAAAAATCCAAAGCAAATCATTTCCAAATGGGTATGTTCAAGCATAATGTTCTAACATATCTTTGAAATGTATAAATAATCAAGATTGAAATCATGATAATATAATGATAATATCTATATTCTCAACTGAAAGGAATAAATATATTTTTTAGCTTTGATATTTTTTTCAGTTTCTGGCACTAGTATGCTGAGCCATGATTTAAAGATTTTGTTAATAATTCAATCCTGATCCCCCACTTTATACCGGTTGGTGGCGGTAATGTTTCTTTCTGTTATTCGCTTACCGCCGCTAAACAGCCAGAAGAAGACACGGAGGCGGAAGTGGTGAAGAAGAGGAAAACCACGCATACCATCCAAGCAAATAACAATTACTAAGGTATCTGTGTGCTCTTGCATTGTATCAAGTGTGGCCAAACTAGCAGGAGAGTTGTCGTTCTCTAATTTGACGAAGAAAGGGATGGTCTTTTGAATAAAACGGAATAGAACGTTTATTTACTAGTTACCTAACTAGCCTTTAGGCTAACGCTAGCTAACTCAACCGACAATAACTCCCCTTTGTTTCGACTTGAGGAGCCACACCTTTATCACCACATGTGTTGCAGCTTTTCATCTCATAATCATAAGTACTGTGGGTATCCAAGTTGTACGCTGTCAGTGAGTGGTGTTGTTCAGGACGGAGCTAAAACTACGCGAGCCGTCTCTGCAGGCCAGTGTCGTCCTCGCCGCTTTGGCTATTGTTTCTCCCAGCCGTGTTATTTATGAGGTCAAATGGCACAAATTAATGTAAATTGAGATATTTCGCGTCGCAAATCACTGGCCAGGGATGCTTTTTTGCGCGTGTTAGCTTTGCTAAAGTCAGGCTATTTGTAATAAACATGACCTCCTGTTTACGCTGTTTATGGAAATTGATGTAATCTCACCTTTAGGTTAACAACAATCCTACTCTACAAAATGTGACTAACATGCGCTGTTTTCCTCATGTAGATGGGAGACAGTGACGATGAGTACGACCGCAGGAGAAGGGACAAATTCCGACGGGAGAGAAGCGACTATGACCGTTCAAGAGAGAGAGAAGACCGACGCAGAGACGACTGGAACGACAGGTAGACACCAAACACATCTCACCTCCACCGACCAACACCGTGACACTACACAACGTGCTCTCACAGCTCAGTGGAACTGAGTTTGGCGATCATATTTGTTTAACATGGGTGTTTCTTTCCGGTTTCCTGAAATCCGTCTTCCAGAGAGTGGGACCGGGGCCGGGAACGACGTAACCGCGGCGAGTACCGGGATTATGACAGAGGTCGTAGGGAGAGATTCACCCCGCCCAGACACGACATGAGTCCCCAGCAGAAACGCATGAGAAGAGACTGGTGAGATCAGCTGCAGCACAAATCCACGATCTTTGTCTGCAACTTGTATCTTACGCTCTCTTCCCCGTCCCCGGCAGGGATGACCACGGTGGAGATCCGTACCGTGGAGGTTATGACCTGGGTTATGGTGGCGGAGGGGGGCCCAGCTATGGCCCACCACAGCATTGGGGTCATCCCGACTTGCACCTGATTCAGCCTCATCATGGCATCCCCATTCAGGCGAGGTGAGAAGCTAACTGTTGTTTTAAACTAATGGATTTGGTATTAACTTTAACTTATTAACTTAGATATGCCACTTTGTGAATGTAGATACAATTCCATCAAAATATGTGTCCCGAAAAAAAATAGACATTTGACAATAAGAATGAAGTTTTGTGAAGTCTGCAGCGATCTACTGAGGAGTTTAAATTAAAAAGACAGGAGAGAGAACATACATGCAGCACAGTCACAGTGTTTTTTGTTCTCTCATCAAAGTTACTGCATAGAATAGAAAAAAGTCACTGGTTTTGTTAGTCCGCCCAGAGCTCCATCCAACTCGTCTCTCTTCCTTTAGGCTCGGTAACATCCACGACATGGATTTGGGTCCACCGCCTCCCATAATGAAGAGCTTTAAGGAGTTCCTGTTATCCCTGGATGATTCTGTGGATGAGACTGAGGCAGTCAAACGCTACAATGAGTACAAGATCGACTTCCGCCGGCAGCAGATGCAGGACTTCTTTTTGGCTCATAAAGATGAAGAGTGGTACGAAATCAGTTGTCTTTACTAATAATGAACATTAGTAGGTTTTAATGTAGTTGCGCGATGATCATTCTTTTCATTGAACTCTACTATAGTAATTTCATCTGTAGTTATCACCAATGTTTTACAGATCCTCACCATGATCATATTTCATTATTATTTTAGGTGTAAATTTTTTTAATAACAAACTAATAGGCCAGGCCTGGTCCTAAGGTGGGTGTATCATGGGGAATTTTGGTAGTTAAATTTATTTGATGGCTAATAAGTCAAGAGGATAAAATACCCCCACTTGGCCATTTTTGCCAAGTTTCAGTTGCTTGCCAAATAACTGAAGGGCAGCTTGACTCGTGTAGTCGGACCAGGCTCACAATAGTTTGTTACTAAGGACTTATTTTCCACAGATTTGATATTTTAAAAGAAGAAAATCAACCCACATGCAACCTTTAGTACATAAATATAAATGTTTGATTATAAATGCATTGTAAGATTTGGACAGCGGTTTCCTGAGGTGATGATAGAACCTTGTCAGACATGAATATACATACACAAGCATGTAAATATATAATAGTATGGATCTCTAAATTCTATTCACAAACATGCAACTGAAATGTGAAAGTCATTTTTTTCGTTCAGCCACATGTAACTTTGACCAGAAAGTCATCTTCATTGTTTGGGTTGATTTTCTTCATCTTATTTGGTAATTTAAAGAGTCACAGTTATGGAATGCCTGTTAATGCTTATTACTTATTTCACAGGTATCATGCACAATTGTTCTGTTTTGCCATAACCTCATTTTGCTTCCCTTCCTACTACTACGTTGACGACGTTCTTTTGAAGATGAGAAAAAGTGGAACTCATCAGCAAGAATCGGTGTTAGACAGCAAGGGCATGCACTGCGCACAATGCAGTTGCTCTTAGACACACAGTACCAGGGATTTTAGATAGACAGTCAAGTTATTATTCGCGCATGGAGATTTTTTTTTTCTTTTATGCTTTTTCTACGCTACTTTCTTTTTCTATTCGGATCAAATCGAATCCCAAAACCGAATTTGTGTGTAAACAGACACACCATTGGGGTGAAGTGGAGCGCATTTTCACAGAAGATACCCCCTCTCTGTATTTATTTGTTAATAAACTGGCAGAGCAAAAGGTAACTGTAGTCCACTCAATGATCAACATTTTTAATGTGAATGCTTTATTTCATAATCTGTTGTGTTTTTTCCTTATTTTTTGGTGAGTTAACCAACATTTTTCACAATTGTGCAATAATTAGCAGTAATCACTAATATTCAATACATCAAAACATACACACTCTAAATGATCTAACACATGGACTAGACTAAACGCAACACAGAAATCCTAAATTCCAAACAAACAACCATCTCTTTGTTTGTTCAAAATATGGTAAATAGAAATTGTAATGTGCACGTAAATCATATTTCTCAATCCTTTGTCACAGTTGCACAATAGACGTATAATATGTATTTGTTTTCTAACGTTTACATCCCGTTCATCCCAACCCCCGTCATTCCCTCCCCACTTTTTTGTGGACCCCGACTCTGGACACAGGTTCAGGTCCAAGTATCACCCAGACGAGGCCAGCCGACTTAAAGCAGAGGCCCAGAGTGCCCTGCACAACCGTCTGAATGTCTTCACGTTCCTGATGGAGAACAACTGGTTTGATAATGTCTTCCTGGACATTGAACAGACCCCAGTCATCATCAAGGTTCTGGATGCAGGTGAGACTTTAATTATGTGCTTGTACCTAAAGAAAAGCCACCGTCTTCAGCTGTATCCTGAACCACATGCCCTCTTGCCTGCCTTCAGCTGTGATAAAGATGGAGGGAGGGACGGACCATGATCTTCGTATCTTGGACCTGCCATCTGAAGAGGAGGAAGAAAGGGAGAAGTCCGCATCTGTTTCTGCGGGCGGCGAACCTCCCAAAAGAGAAGACCTCAAAACCCTGGACGGTGACCGTAAACCTTCATCAGAGAAGGACAAAAATGAGAAGGTATGTTGTGATCCGGTCAGTCGTCGCCAGGCAGCAGATTTCACGGTGCGGTGTTGATGACGCTAAACTGTGTTACAGGACGAGGGCGACTCTGCCAGCACAGAAAGAGCTGCTGCAACAGAAGGGGAGGCTGTGAAAGAAGAGGCGGAGACGGAAGCTGCTAAAGAAGAGATGCCCGAACCCAAGAAGGTGTGTTTTCATTATTGAACTGATTTGCTCACAAAAGACAGAAGTTAACCAAATATCCTTAATTGTTGTCATATTTATTTATCAGCCGAGAAGAAAGAGGAAGCGCAGCGGAGACAGCGACGAAGGGAGCGCCTCAGAGAGCGAGTCTGACTCGGACTCGGACTCCAATTCCAACTGCTCTGATAAACCCGTGAAGAAGGAAGAGGTGGAAGACAAGGATGATGAAGAGGAGGGTGAAGGTGAGGAGTCAAATTCATAGCGTCTTCATTTGTTATCTTCAGACGGACTATACTATGTCTGTGCTCCCAGTATTTTCAACTCATATTTTTGGCTTATTTATCTGATCAAATGATGAAGAGGAGAAACCAAAGGAGAATATGGAAGAGGAGATCAAAGAAGAAAAGAAACCAAAGGATGACTCTCCCAGACCGCGGCCTCTCCACAGGACCTGCTCTCTGTTCATGAGGAGCATCGCTCCCACTATTTCCAAGGCCGAGATCATTGCTGTGAGTTGAACCCAGATGTCAGTGTTAACGGTCTGTGACCTGGAGAACCACTGAGGGCACGGCGTGCTTCTTTGTTTAAAGATCCTTTTATATTTTCCTCCCTCAGCTTTGCCGACGATACCCAGGCTTTCTGCGTGTGTGCTTGTCAGACCCCCATCCAGAGCGCAGGTTTGTTTAAAAATAAATAAATAAATGTAAGCTTCTTACTCTGAAAATGATGAGTTGGATTCATTTAGTCACATGTTGTGTGAAGCAGGAGATTAAATGAACACGGTGCCCTTGGTTTTTGCCCAGGTTCTTTAGACGTTGCTGGGTGACGTTTGACCGTAGTGTCAACATCAAAGAGGTTTGCTGGAACCTTCAGAATATTCGAGTAAGTGTGCCGGTCTCCGTTATATGATATTATTTATGTGGTGATGTTTTTTTGTTGGTGAATTACTGGTTTTGGACTTTAAAATCCATGCCTTAATGCTAATGTTGTGTTCCCCTCTTTTTCATTTTCTTTTATCATGATGAAATCCCTTGAACATTTTTGTCAGACAATCAAAGGTGCAGTGATAGCTGTGTTGAAGAAAACTCTTCAGGTCCAATTCAGTGGCTGGTTCAAATGAGGTTTAATCACTGACAGTGGAGAAAAGACAATGTCGCGGTTGCCACACAGCCCAATCTGCCATGATGTGAGGCAAGAGACAACTTATACAGAACCAAAGGGGCAGGTCTAAACAGTGGATTTACATAGATTCAATACGCGTCTCACGGAGGGGAAGAGACTTCCTGAGACAACATAAAGGTGTGACTTCCCTCGGAACAGCTGGGTTCTTTCTACATAGTGTCACAACAGGGGCCATTCATGAAGGCCTTGATCAAGTATGTGAGGTGAAGGTGTTTCGGGGACGGTCCAGGAAGGGGGACAGACCAGAGGTTCTTTTCATCAACATGACAAGGCTTACATACAATGAATGCAGCTCAGCAGGACATTTGATGTTTAGAGAGAAAGGAACATTATACCAAAACCAAATAAGAATTGTAAGGTAACACAATTTCTTCTACAGCTGTTATATTAAAAAAACATTCATCTCAAGATACTGGGATCAAGGGAGCCTGGGATTGTCCTCCACTGTGTTTGTTACTTGTTTAATCTTCTAAATAGCAGATGAGACCATTTGAACTCTGTTTAACTCTCCACTTGTACAGCTGCGAGACTGTGAACTGGCTCCAGGAGTGAACAGGGACCTGGCCCGGAGGGTGCGCAATATTAATGGTATCACTCAGCACAAGCAGGTGCTCCGCAACGACATCAAGCTGGCTGCCAAGCTCATTCATGCCTTGGATGAGAAAGGTGACCTGTGGAGCATCAAGTCCCAGGAAGAGAGACACGGAGAGAGCACAGAGGTACAGCACTAGTCGTCAGTAAACATGGAAACAGGATGTCCTCTTATGATCTTGCTATAACCAAATTATTCATCTACGTTGTGGTTTATGATTTCCAAAGTTGCCGGCTCAGAACCCCATCTTGAAGAACATCACTGATTACCTCATAGAGGAGGTGAGTGCTGAGGAGGAGGAGCTCTTGGGCTCCGGCAGTGGGATGGAGTCTGAGGAGAACGCCAAGGAAGGAAACCCTGCAGAGACGACTGTGGAGAGGGATGACAAGTTAGCCAAGGTTTGGCTCTCGTAATTATGTATACAGTTCTCAATTTACATGCAGCGCAATCCCCTGTTAAAACAATGCATCGTAACTCATCTGTTTATGAAGGCAGATTCATTGTCTTCCTTTTATCCTCGATGTTATACCTGCAACGCACATCACTGGCTAAAACTTGTTAGTTTTTCAAAATAAAATCTTCACATTTGGTCGAACTTGACAAGTTATTTTGCATTTGCCTCATTCCAGGTTTTGGACCGCCTGATCTTGTATCTGCGTGTTGTGCATTCAATTGACTACTACAACACGTGTGAATACCCCAGTGAGGATGAAATGCCCAATCGCTGTGGCATGATCCATGTACGAGGACCCATCCCTCCTAACCGCATCACACATGGAGAAGGTCAGTGTGTTGGGAACATGAACGCATGCACAGAAAGTACATCCTATATGCAAACGTGTGTTCTTGTTCAGCCTTGTGTGCTGGTGTTGAAATGTATCTTTAATGTACATTTCTCTGCTGCAGTGCAACAATGGCAGAAGATGATGGAGGAGAAGCTGAGTCCCTTATTTAGTTTAAAAGAAATCCTGTCTGAGGAAGAGGCGGGGAAGATGGGTCGCAAGGATCCCGAGGAGGAGGTGGAGAAGTTTGTGAATGCCAACACTCAAGAGCTGGGGAAGGACAAGTGGCTCTGCCCACTAAGCGGCAAGAAATTTAAGGTGAGTGGTTGTACAGCACACGCTGAGCTGTCATGATCTGGTTTTGACGATTTCCTCTCGTGTTCTTCCCGTTTGATGCGTTGTCATTCACCGTTTTGCCGCTTCGCTCTTGCCAACACCTTTTTGTATTTCAAATTAATTTCAAGGGCCCCGAGTTTGTACGGAAGCACATCCTGAACAAACATGGGGACAAAATTGAAGAAGTGAAAAAGGAAGTGGTGTTCTTTAATAATTTCCTAATGGATGCCAAGAGACCATCGCTGCCAGAGCTGAAACTTCCTCCTCTTCCAGTTCCAGGTCAAGGTGGACACAATATTCCTACCTAATCAACTCAGATACTCACAATGAAAGCTTTGAGTTACAAAGTATGACAAAACATGAACTCTTTTTTTCTCTGGTTGGTTTTGTCCTACAGGTTTGCTTTCTCCCAGCATGCCATTTCCACCTCAAGTTCCTCAGGGTCCAATGGGCTTTGGGCAGCCTCGTCCACCACTGATGGGCTACGGTGGTGAGTTCACTGACTCAGTGCTTTTTGAGTTTATTTGAAAGGGGTTTGTCAGTCAGAACGCTACTTCTGAGGTCATTGTGAGTCCTTGTTTTCAACAGGTGGACCTCCCTACCCCCCCAACCAATATGGAGGAGGAGGAGGAGGAGGAGGGGAGGAGGAGGAGGAGGAGGCAGAGGCAACTACGACAATTTCCGCGGACAAGGTGGCTACCTGGGGAAGCCACGCAACCTCAGGTGAGACCACTGTACGTGTGATCTTTATTTTGCTTTCAGTGGTCTCTATTTCCTGCTATTGGAGAATTTTCAGCCTCCTTTGCTTTTTTCTTTTTTTTAATCATTTCTATTCATTTTTTTCCTCGGGTCTTTCCTCCTCACACTCTCAACCATCTCAGAATGTCACGCGGTGATCCACGCAACATCGTTGAATATCGTGACCTGGATGCTCCAGATGACATGGACTTCTTTTAGAAGATTTCCGTCTTTGCTCGTGTCGTGTTCTTGTTGCTTTTTGAAGTCATGGGATTGTTTCTTTTCCCTTATATTTCATTTTGTAATTATTAAGCAAGAAGAGCAAACTTCTGCTGTAAACTGATTTCTCAATAAAGTATTGACCAAGCCAAATTAATGTGTATTTAATTATTTTCTCAAATTAAATCACATTTTGGGATCAGAAAGAGGCAATGATACAGAAAAGCAGCCAGTCTGATTTGAAAGGACAAAATGGTGATGAGCAGATTTATCAGGAATGTATTTAAGAGCTTGAGGTTGGCATCAAACACAGTGGTAACATAAGTGGCTGAACACGTTCTAGTTTGACAAAAAGCATGTGCATTTGTGCTCATGATTTTCTTTTGGTGAAGAAAGGTTGCCCTCTGCTGGATAAACCATTGAATTACATGCTGGCCATTTCATTTGACACAGCTGCCAACCAGAGAACTGCAGAGGGCCTGCAGTCAAAAATAACATAACCACCAGGTACAAATAGTCCAGTTATGAATGAAATGTCAAAGTCCTCATTCTGATGGTGGTCCTGTTCTACGATGTGCTGCAGTTCTTTGTCATAGTCTGATTTTTTTATTGGGATCTCATTTACACAATAAATGCAGCAGCAGGATTACTTTTAAAAAGCATGCAAACACATAACACAGGCGATAATTTATTACAGTTATTGTATGATTACATAAGAAATTCACCAGTCTTTTACATTTGTTGTGAGAAGATGGCACACCAACACATCAGTGCTTCAGCCCTTCTTTGTGAACGCACACTCCCACATCACATCTTAAATTATTTAAACCACACATTCCTGTTAAATATTTTCATATACAGTACAGAATGGGGGGGGGGGGGGGGACCTGCAGGATCAATGTATTGTTTCTGGTCACGTTCACCCCCCACCCCCCCACCCCAGTTTAGGGTGAGCCCCTTTAAAAGCAGCCAGTAAAGAAATGTCTAAATGATCCGAAGCTCGTGACTCTCAGCAAGTCCACAGCTGATCTTGTGTTCATGGAACAACTTGGAGAGCCCCTCCATGTAAAGGCTATGATAGTGATCCACCTCCTCCTCAGTAGGTGTGACACACTTAGGCACTGAGATTGGACTTCCCACTGGAAGAAGCAGAGCGTTAGAATAAAACAAATAAAACCAGCTCAGCACAGGAAGTTAGGCTCAACTCCACAGTAATGAAACACTCACCCACAGTGGTGATCGGACTCTTGTAGGGTAGGAATGCCATGTGCTCGCCAACAAATAGACACGGGGCGAAACCCATAATCTTTTTAAACAGGTCCTGTAACCTCCGACCTAGACCGCCTTCTGAGAAAACCACCTGCTGAAAGAGCTCGTTCTCCCCAAAGGAGTAAACGGGCACCAGATCGGCCCTGTGGGAGATCAGCACAGATTACGTCGGCGTTGTGGGAGGCTGGCTACATGTGGGTCCATGGATTATTTCCTACGTGTTTTTACGAGTGCTCTCACCCAAGTTCCAGGGCCACCCTGACAAATCCCTTTCTCTGCTTCATGACCACTGTGTTGACTCCAGGAGAGGATGCCAGAGACTCAGCAGCGCCCCCTATCACAATCACCACTGCATTTCCCTTGCCACTTTTTGAAAGGAGGTGGACAAGGCTCGGTTTGCTGACTGGATGAAGGCCTGATCAGACAAAGTAAGGCAGTAACAGTCACGTGGAGATATTGTTTGTCTTCAATGTGCAGTCTCAGTCATCTTTCAAAAAGGTTTAAAAGTTTGATGTCAATAGTCCTAGTTGTATCCCGTTGTTATAAATACCTGCAAACATTATGTACTCCCTAAAGAGCGGGATCCTGAAAAGTCCTGCCAGTATGGCCAGGGACGCTCGTACACCCGGAAACGCCTCGGTGAAGCCACAGCTGTCTGTGCTGAAGCAGGTAAAGGCTCCGGCGCTCATGATACCATGTGGATGACAACCTAAGATGTAGTTTTTGTTTGGGTTCAGCTCGGCTGTCTTCACCATCTGTGTGAGCGAGAAAAGAAGGATTGACAGAGTTGATCGTAGTCAATCTCTGCAGTTAATAAAACCAAACAACCAAATTAATCAACTCATTCAAATGAGAGATTTAAAAGGTTCATGCTCATTACAATACATCTCAGAGATGTATTGCCATAAATATGTAATTTTGCCATGATGAAGAAGAGCAGCAGGCTTTTGTTTCTAAATAGTTATACTGCTGGCCAGCCACACTGAATCACTGTCACATCCATCAAAACCAAGTTTAATCAAACCAACTGAGAACAAGCTGATGGAGGTGAAATATTCAAAGTGGACTTACTTTGACAGGAAAAAAGTCTCTGAGATGCTCCCATACCTTCCACTTCCTCACAAATGTCCTACTCCTGCCCCCTGGTGGAGAAATTAGAAATATCTCATAGTACACACTAACTGTAGGAATGCAGTTAGAATGCAGTATGTTGTCATAGTGTATCATTTGCAGTTAGTAAAAAAAAAAAAAAACAGGCTGTGACCCAATCCCATACTACACAACTCATGTGTGTTCACACGGGAAAAGTGACGAAATGACGTTAACTCAAAACTGTTGACAGTGTAAACACACAAAGGAAGTGACAAAAACTCTAACCAGTTGTGTATGGCAGTAAACCAGGAACACATCAGAAAACAAACAAGATTATAATATACTTGGAAAAATGGTCATTCCATGTGAAAACAGCCAATAATGGGGTACCATGTACATGACACCTCTCAGATTTTGCTGAAAAGTGGTGAAAATATGCCTTATGTTACCAAATACACAAATTTGAAGTTTCAGGTCAATATCTCAAACGGTTTGCCCGTGGCGTCCATTTGAATTTCAAGTGCCACGCCCCTTTTTGACACATTGAAATTTCACATTTCATTTTTGGCATTTTTGGAGGCCCATAACTTCTGTTCTAATAGTGATAGAAGGCTGAAAATGTGTTAGTTCATTGTAGTTTGTACTACACAATTCTGCAGGCAGAATCAACATTCCTTACTGTTTGGGTGAGATATATATACTGTATATATATAATTGGGACACAACTGATATTAAATGACTCAATGTAAAATATTATTATTTTTGGGACGTTCACAAAGCCGTTTCACCATCATCCATCATTTGTTTTAATGATTTCCAGCTGTCTGTCCGTCCATCAACAACAGACTAAAAAATAAATAATGTAGCATACATTCTGACATTTTAAAGTGTATTTTGCCACACCTCCACTACAGGGCCTGCTTCTAATTAGTATTTACTATAGTATGGAATTAAGACACAGCTCATGCTTTTTCAATGTTGGATGCTGGAATGATTTCCTTTACCTCTTTCAGGGGTTTGCCAGTCCATCACCAGCCATATAAAGTAGAGAGTGCAGAGCGGCCATAAGGAGGTGAACATAAGGTACACCATCAAGATAATACAGCTCACTCCTGAAGTTGTTGTTCCATGATGGAGAACCCCAGAGTTCACGTGTTGGAGGTACAGGAGTCATGTTAGATTAGCTCAGATAAAAAGGGAATGCAGGGTTTACAGACGAATTAACAGGTAGGCTTTAAGAACAAAGTTATCACTTTCTAGTAATTTTTTTTTGTTATAAAAACAAAAAAAAAAATAATGTAGTGGGATCTTACCTAAGAAGAGAAAGGAAAGTACCCATTGCAGAGTACTTATTATCTCTAAGAACTTCTTCCACTGAGTTTTTCCTTTAGTCATTCCTGAAACCTGGAAGCCATAACATTTATTTTCAGCAATCGATAACATTTAAAACAGGGCTTTCATTCAATAAAAAGGTCATGGCTATATAAATCCTATAATTTACGCCTGTAGAAGCAACAAAAGTTGCTTTATCTGAGATAATGAAATTTGTGATCGGCGTCTTCATGGTAATGATCAGATTGCATCAGTAATGAGCAGCTTTTGCACTTAATCCTCCTTAAGGGAAGTCAAAGGTTTAAAAATGTGCAATGCAGGCAGCAGCCTGATGAAATATTCTTACTTATGAACAATCATACCTTTTAATCTGCTGACGAATAAAACATACCAGCCAAGCATGTATGACCACAAAGACAAGATAAAATAATGTATCATCACTCCACTAAGCATAAAACATAATACTTTACCTTATTTGAGTTTATTCCCAAGTCAAATTTGAATGGATGCTGATTCACCAGTTGAAGAAAAGCAGCTCATGCAGGACGCACTTTGACCAGATCATGTAAAGCTGCTGATAACAAATCCACTCCCCCGATACTTTGACACAAGCAAGCAATGTCAGAGATGAAGCAACGTTTTATAGTTGCTTTTATATTGGTTCTGCATAGCGTCACCTGGACATGCACCAATCCCATGTCCAGGTCAGTAGTGTGTGTCCCTTTTGTTATTGGTCACTTTAGTGGCCAAAGCATGTATAGTGTCCATCACTTTTAATGGTGTTATTCAACTTAACACTCAAATACAAATCTCAAAAGGAGGCTTCTCTATTTATCTCCTTATAAACTAACACACATTTCATTTTTAACCAGAAATATTAGTAACTGATACATTTCCATCAGTTCTATGTGCCTTCCTTTTTGTTAAAAGGAACATATTAGGAAAATAATCACTTTTGGTATCTGGAAATACCCAAAACTGTGAAATAAGACAACCCAGATAAATGTCTTTCAGCATTCAGATTCCACTTCCTATGTCACATGCAGGCTCAGTAGAATACCCCCCCTCCATTGGAGGATCTCCAGCCAAGGCTTGAGAACTACCTTTGCAAAGGTGCACTAAGCCAATCAGAGCAGTCTAAGCGTTTTCAGGAGGGAGTCTTAAAGAGACAGGCGCTGAACCAGAGAGCATGGGTATATTCAGACAAACAGTACGAGAACAATAATGTGTTTGTTCGACCCAAAAGGATGTAAATATTTTCTAGTAGGAACCCAAATGACAAATATGACCCTGAAAACAAGCCTGATGTGTCCCCTTTAAGCTACTATGAGTGCACCTCAACTCTCCCTGCATATGTTTCACAATAAAAGCCTTTCTCAAAGTGTAGGGATGTGCAACCTGAACCAACGGAAGCTTTTAATGTAAAACAGAGTGAGGACCAAAAAACAATTTGGGGTTTTGAAGGAAGCTTACCGGGGCATTTCATGGAATGGAGTCTTTATGCTGCCTGATTAGCTCAGGTTAAAAGTGGGTAGAGCTTTCCTGGGAGTTATAGATGTCACCAAACTCCGCGAACCAATGAGAATGGCAACAGTTGAAGTTGTCCCGCCCTAATCAGTGCAACTAAATGGACAGCGGGGTGATGGAGATGTCAATCAAGTGGAGTCTGTCCACGCCTACACAGTCCTTAGTAGAGGTCCAATCAGGCCATTTAAGTGGAAGCACCTGTGTGGGTGCACCTGGTTGTGTGGGTGCACCTGGTTATGTGGGTGCGCCTGGTTGTGTGGGTGCGCCTGGTTGTGTGGGTGCGCCTGGTTGTGTGGGTGCGCCTGGTTGTGTGGGTGCGCCTGGTTATGTGGGTGCGCCTGGTTGTGTGGGTGCGCCTGGTTATGTGGGTGCGCCTGGTTGTGTGGGTGCTGGTTGTGTAGGCGCACCTGGTTATGTGGGTGCGCCTGGTTATGTGGGTGCGCCTGGTTGTGTGGGTGCGCCTGGTTGTGTGGGTGCGCCTGGTTGTGTGGGTGCGCCTGGTTGTGTGGGTGCTGGTTGTGTTGGCACTGCAGCATTAACCCCATGTGAGTCCATGCTGTCAAACCTTGATGTGAGATGTGTTTGTTGAATGCTAAGAGAAGAAAGAAATATTATTTTCAGGACTAATGAAAGAAGCACTGCGATGACAAGAGGCTGGACTATTTATCCCATATATAAGTCTCATTTTGAGGTACTTGTACGTGAGTATTTCCCTTTTCCACTACTTTATACTTCACTACGTTCAGAGGGAAATATCGTAATTTTTATACTCCACTATTTCTTTAATAACTTTAGATACAAGTTACTTTACATATTCAGATGGCAAAATGTGATCAACAAATCAATCATGGTGTAATTTTATGGATGAAGTCTTTATTGATCTCTTTTCACAAGCTACAACTGGCATTATATAATCAAATGTTTTCCAGCTGCAACATTAAAGTAAGGCACATATTTAATCTTCAATACTTGTTCAATATCATTGACATTATGGCTCATTCTCTGTAATGAGTACTGTTGCCTTTTGGTGCTTTATGTATATTTATTGACTTGTTTTGGAGTATTTCTACACTGTGGTGTTACTCAGCACTTCTTCCACCTCTGCTCAGTCGTTCATCTGCTCTGAATGACTTCTTTGACCGCGGAGACGGTTGACTCACTGAGACCTGTAGGTGGACTCCCCCAGCCAGACGTCTCAGCGTGACCCCTCACAGACATACTTTGACCCCTGCTTGTAGCAGCCACAGTCCAAAGATTGTACATGAGGCCTTTGTTTCAGCTATCACCAATCTCCCAAGACTTTAGGGGGCGTGTCGACCTCACACAGGCCATGTGTTGGCTAGTTGATCATGTGACACCTCCATCACCCCCCCAAAAACAACCCATTAGTCTGTTTGGTTACAATTTCCCTATACCCAAAGAAAAATAACATAAACAAGACTGTTTTATCCCCCTTTAACTGACAGTCCAAACAAAATGTACTAAATCCACTTTGTCTCTGTGGGTTTATGGAGAGCTTATTTTATACTTAATAATATTTGACCTCCCAGTTCCATCACTACAAAATTCCTTTAATATTCAGTATATTCAGAATATTGCTTTGTTTTTCTGTACCCTGATAATAAAGTCCAGCTTTTTCTACTTTAAGAAGAATCCACCCGGACATTAGTTTGAATGAGTCTGCAGCTGAATCCTTGTGCTCAATGTGAGTCGTGAAGGGAAATTTCATTTTGGGTCCACTGATAACAGCCAAAGAGATAACAGCCTCTCGTCGCGGTTGGACTCAAAAAGCCACCTCGGATGCCCCCCCCCCCCTCTCTTCTTCTATAAACAACCACTGGTCGGCTCTCAGGAAGTACTGTATGAATATTAATACGGATGCAAATACTCAGCGAGGATGCCCAGCGCTTGAACCATCGCAGCGCGCTGATATCTGCGCATTCCTGTTTTCTGGGGGGGTTATTTTTCCCTCCCCCTGTTCATGCCCGGGCTGTGAACAAACATGTTACTCTGGCGGAGGATGCTTTTTTTTCGAAGCATGCGAGGATGACGTTTTACCCGACTGTTGTCTTTTCGTAACGTCGCATTGAATCGCATCATGGATGTGGATCAGATCCCGTACCGGCCAGCCTCCACCGAGCCTCGGCAGCGGGCTACGGCGCGCTGTTTATCATAAAAATGGAAGACCTTACGCGTCAAGAGAAACGCGTCAGTCCGGTGAAACGCGTCTGAAGAACTGATTTTTCATTTCCACCACAATTGACACTTCTGGGTAAAGGTTTTTTTCCTTCCTCCCCTCCCGTCTACCAAGACAGCTGTGTCATCAACAACCGGCGTGGTGTTGTTGTTGTCTGATTTTTTACGAGCCTGGGCAACTGGATATCGCCACCGTCTGCCTCTGCGCCAGCCGCAAGGCTCCCCGGTTACTACGGTACGTATCACACCTTCCTTCATACCATGTTTTGCTCCATAAATCACCGCATCACTTGCTTACATCACGCAGCCCGCACGGCCAGCTGTCACAGCCGAATTAGCGGCAGACAATATGATGCTGTATTGCGGTGGAGACTCGCGGGCCTGCTTTTCATGATTACGCGTCCAATGTCGCGGTTGACAGCGAGCCGCCGCGTTCTCACGAGCCCCATTATTCAACCTTGAAGCCTCGCAGCCCGTTCACGGCGGATCTCAGGCCTTCATTTGAGCCCCAAAAACCAAACACGAGACGGGTCGGGGAGATACGGCGGGACGGCCGCGCACCGGGACCCGCAGCCCGCCTTTTACCTCCAGTCGTGACAAGACCCTTATAAATATTTCACCCAAAAACAAGCCGTCAGCTGACTGGTGATGCCGGAGCGTGCTCGGTGTTATTAATGTGAGACCACGTCGGCGCGCGAGGCCACGGTGGAAAAACATCTGCGTGTTTACGGAGAATACGAGCACACATAGCGGGGTCCGCGTGCGCGCGCGTGTGTGAATGGGCGGCTGGTTGCCGTGATTGTGAACACGCGTGGCGGTGCGTGCGTGTGCGCGCGCGCGCAGCCAGGTGAGGGTGTGTGATGGCGCGTGTTTGAGATGCGGGAGATGAGGCGTCTGGATGGAAGCAGAGCATCACATGTGTTTTTAAAGCGGGAAATCCGATGACAGCCGATAAACTGTCGCAGCATCCGACCTTAGATCCGTTCTGATCCAAAGGGTAGCAGGGCTCGCCAATTAAACGTGAAATTAAGGTTAGTGAACACCCTTTTTTCTCCCCGGGCGTGACAGCCTCTCAAAACGAGCATTCCTCTGGCTGGGAGATTGCTACTCCGCCATCCCCCCTTAAAGAAATATCAGTATGTAATTATGACTATGCTAACATGAAAACGTTGCTTATAGTTGTTTATTCTGTACCTGACCGGCTTTATTCTCTCCTCCAATGTGACTTGGAAGAATCAGAGACATGTTATTGAATTTAGCAGTCAAAGGACCGACTGGGTGCAAATATCCCAGGAACTGCAAATGCCACTGAATATTACAGACATTGTGAATCTTGAAATAGTATGATGGTTGTTTTCCTGAGGGATGATGCACCAGCATGGTTGATACTCCACTCTGCCTGAAATATACACCGAAATGAACATTAAACCAATGCACAGGCTAGTTCACCTTGGAGTATGAATATTCCTATACGTCTTGCCAGAATGCTAACATACACAGATAAACAGAATCCGTCTGTTCTGCTGTTTGGTTTCAGCGCTCTTTGGTCCAGGCAGAGGAGAGCGGGAGGGTTTAGAGCAGCTGTGTATTCGGGGTCAGTGAGTGCAGTCTGTGAGCCACACATACTGCTCAGTGTGTGGAGAACCGGGTCTGCACAACCTGCCGTTAACTGTCGCTGCTCGCCTGGCCATCCCTGATTCACTCCAGAAATGTGATCAAATCAGGAAACTGCAAGTGTTATGTGGAAGCTCACAAACAAATTGAATATGTTCTATTGGAAATGTTTAGTTTATGAGGATTTATCCTGCTACATCAGGATATAGGGCCTTTTAAAATATAGATATTGAGCGTTTCTTCAGGATCCCTGTGCAGGATTCAGTCGCTCTGAAAGCTGGCGTGCATCATGTCTGATTCCAGGAAGGATGAGCAATTCCGTTTGGAAGATTGAATGCAGAAATATCTTGGAGCCAGAGAGGACGAGGGAAGGCCCACACAGGGCCACAGAGGAGAGGGTCTGATGGGGAGCAAGGGGGACTGATGGATGTGTGACAGACGTGGCAGATGCAGACATTTTAAGCCCATTCCTCTTGTCGAGTGGATCCCCCTGTCTGGATGAGCAGTAATGGATTTTTCTTTTGTTGCGGTGGGATTGTTGAAGCACCCAAACAGATTGTTTCCCTAGTGTTTGAGCAGCAAGCGGGTCAATAGGTTGGTAAAAGTAATATAAATGGCTACTACTGACCAGTCGTGCAGGTATTTCAAAATCAATACCACTGTAGACGCGTTAAGCTTTGGTGTCCTTTGGAGGTGCAGGTACTTCTTCCATCTGTGGTTTCACCATCTTGATTCTCTCAGCTCTGTCAGAGGGCGACGGCATCAGAAATGAGGGAGGGAGGCTGTTTCCACGGCAGCACATAAGCCATGTGAGTGACTGCCATCAGTTGAAAAATTAAGGATTTATAAAGTGTGTGTGTGTGTGTGTGTGTGTGTGTGTGTGTGTGTGTGTGTGTGTGTGTGTGTGTGTGTGTGTGCACATTTCAGCGATCAGCACGAAGGAGCCATTTCTGGTTCTTCGTTCTGAGAAGGGATTTGTTTTGTTTACTATGAGAAGACTTTCTATAGAAGAGGCAGTCAAAGTTTGCCTCTAGTGGTTCTGGATTGAACCACAGTTTTTCTCTCCCATCACTCTGCTTCACTTCCCCCGGTGCTTTCATGCTGAGTAAATAACACTTGGGTAAAAGTGATTGAATAGCCCAGTAGAGCTGAAAGGATTAGTCAATTAATTTATCTGTTTATTGATAGAAAAATAATATTTAGATAATTGTCATCTTTCAAGCAGAAATAGTGAAACAATGCTCTCTTTTCCAGCTTTTAAAATGGGGGGATTTTGTGTTTCTGTTTGTCACTATTATATAAACTATTGTTTTACTATAACCTTGAGGTTGGGACAAAACAAGACGTTTAAAGATGTAACTTTCCTCAAATTCTCACATTTTAGGGGGGGTTTAGCTCAGGAGGTAGAGCAGGTTGGCTTGTAACCGCAAGTTTGCCGGTTCGATCCTTGGCTCCTCCTAGCTGAGTGCCTGGTGTCCCTGAGCAAGACACCTCACCCTAATTGCTCCTGACGAGCTGGCTGTCACCCTGCGTCCGCCGTCGGTGTGTGAATAAATGGGTGAAGTGCTTTGGACAAAAGCGCTATATAAATGAGGCCATTTACCATTTTACAGACCGACCAAACAAACAACCTAAAAATAATCAGATGAATTTATAATGAGGATAATGACTAGCTGCAGTCACTCCAGTCATACTAAAGATGCTGTTGACATCTGTGTAAGAGCTGATGGGAAGCGGTTGAGAAGAGACTCTGTGACTTTGAGTAAAGTTTGTATTATTCCTCTTGTGTGTGTGTAGATGTTGAATTGTATATATTACTTCTCCGAGTGGTGTTGTATCTTGCTATTTAATTTACGTATAACACTTCTAATTGAAAGGGAGTTAAAAGCTGGTGTGTGTTTTTGTTTCTAAGAAGTGAGAATATTGCATGTCAAGCAGAAGAAGAAGAGTGGAGCAGCGTTTACTACCCTTCCATGCTGGGAGACATGCAAGGGGCCTACACGTCCCACAATGCACCTCAGTAGCATCTCTTTGTTCAACGCTCCCTTCCTGGTAAACTACATGCTCCCCGGTTGTAACAGGCTGTATGTTATGGATTTGTGTAAGGCCAAGTGTGGCTGACACGTGGACATCACTATGACATCATCAGGGTTATTTTCTCAGACTTTGAAAAAGCTCCTAAAAGAGAGGCGTGTTTTCACCGACTGAAAACAGGTGGCACGCCCCTTTAATCTGAAGCCGGCACTAATGTAGGCCAAATTGATTAAAGTAGCTAAACCACCTGATTTTGTATTGTGTATTAAGAAGAATGTACTGTAACAGCACGTGTTGCTGAATGAGCTCTCATCAACGTGAAGCTCTGTGTTTCTTGTGGAGCAAGTCAACTTTTTGTGTTATAAAGGTGTAAAGGTGTAAAGGTTCTCTCTGCTGGCTGCTTGATTAAAGGGCATGCCATTTACCTGTGATGTCCTGGATACAAATCCTGCATGGACGTTGTTGGATGTCATCCCCCCTTTGTCTTCCATCTCTCCTGTCTCTTTACTCATGGCTGTCCAGTAAAGGAGGGAGAAGGGGGAAAAACAAACAGAATTGAATCCCATTAGACCTTTTCAGCTGCGTCTCCACACTCAACTCCTCCTCTCTAAATGTTTATCATAGGCATCCAGATTGCCTGCTCTCCTTGGGGAATTGTTGTAATTTTTTGTCTGATAGCTTTCTATTTTTTGAAAGTGATGCACCGGATTCAGGGGCTGAAGGAAAACATTCAACATTTTATATGGACTCCCCTCTGCTCTACAAATGTCCACTGACGTCTCGTGCTTTATTTGGGATGTCGTTGGCTCTGCTGGGTGCTCCACACGTTAAAATGACGTAGACATGCATGGCCCTTGTCTGAGTGGAGGATGGCAGCGATGGCCAATTAAACGCTCCCTTCTAAGCGCTTTCTTTCTGGACTGTAAGCATCTTGCAGCATCCAGTCTTCAATGCTGTGTGTAGTCAAGAGTAATGATGTGTGGTAATGATTTCCTTTAGGCAACTCATCTTTGTTCATTTCCCCTCTGTTTTCTTCTCATTAAACCTTTCAAAGCCATTTGCATGATACCATGCAAAAATAAATAAACGTCTCTTGTTGGCACAGAGGTCCCAGTCTCCAGCCATGTTAATCACCACCTATCTATCTGTACCCAGACTCTTCCACATGGATGAACATGGGGGGATTTGGGACAGAAAGCAAATATGTGGACAAATGTTTGTGTGCCGTTTTGTCTTTTCCTTCTTTTTCTGGTCAAGAAGCCCTTAGCAAAGTCATTTCAGCGTCATTACGTGAGAACAGTAATTGGCAAGATGTGGAATTACTAGCGGAGCATGTTGTGGCTCTATCTTTGAATTATACATGTTCCTGCATAGGTCTAAAGTGGTTTTGAGTGTTGTGTTAATGTCCCCTTTCTCATTAATGCGCTGCATTTGTCCTAAAGACCTTCAAAAGACCTTGACTAATGTTCACTAAATCATTAGGACGCAGTGGTATGTTATTTTTCTGGCAGCTTTGTGTGTTGCAAACAGCGGAAAACGTTTATATATTCCGCAAACATGTCACCTCATGGGTCTGAAACTGATGTGGAGCATCATGATGGAAGTATCTCAGGGTGGTAATTCATCTCTGAGACATTCGTAAAGGTCACCGGCAAAATTCAGCTTTGGACAACTGTGTGTGAAATAGGTGAGTGCACACAGTGACTCCAGAAAATGTAAATCTGAAGGCAGGACGACATAAGTATGTGTTGTAAATGTCAGGGCAATCTTCATTTGTGCTGAAAAGAATCCCAGCTGATTGGCCGGCTTCTCCTCACAGATTTCAAATGCAAAGATTTTGGAGATTGAATGGTTGAAGATCACCTTCTTTAAATCTCATCGTTGTTGTCTTTGATAGAATCGATATGACTCATCAACACAATTCCTGTTTAGCAAGTATTTTAATTGCATTTTCTTTATTATAAGCCCTGGAATAGGTTTCAATCTCAGCTAAATTAGGTTGAAAATCTGACTGATTTGTTTCAAAATTGCCCTTTTACTACACAATTACTGGCCAATTACCAATGCCATCTCAGAGCAATGTGCCGAGAACATTGGTGCATCGAAAACAATTACGCGGTTGCAGAGGTGAGACTGTACCAGTGTTACGCTCTCATTTGGAGTCACTTGGGCCAAAGAAAGTCTCTCCATCAGCCACACATATTCATCTGGTTAAAGTCAGGGATCTGCTATTTTGGGAAGTAAAACATATAAGAAAACACTGCCCGTATCACACATCTACCATCACCTGCCGTTCGCCCCAGTTAGTGCCTTTTCATTTCATCACCGCCAGTGCAGCGAACAGCAGGAATGACAGGAATAGGAATCGCTCAAGTGAGACTCGAGCTGAAAACCTGCCAATCACACCTGTAAGGCCTAACGAGCCTGTATGTATATATATATATATATATATATATATATATATATTACCACTTCTCTTGCTTTTCAGCTTTTGCAACACAACCCCTCAAATGCTCTTAGACATGTCTGACTTAGTGATTTTCAACAGCTCTTCTAAAAGCATCTGATGTGATTTTATTCACACGAAAAAAAAAAAAAGCGTGTGCTTTACCAGAAATTAGCTTTGTCACTCAAACGCTTTATTTTCTGTGCATCAAAATGTCTTTGCAAAATGTATTCTGATGAGTTACTGTCATGCTAGTGAACACTGTGGGATGCAAACAACCGGGCCATGAGAGACATGATTTGTATGTAATGAGATGAATGAGTGGGAGAGCCGTGTGTGTGTGTGTGTGTGTGTGTGTGTGTGTGTGTGTGTGTGTGTGTGTGTGTGTGTGTGTGTGTGTGTGTGTGTGTGTGTGTGTGCAACCTACGCTATGACTCGCTTATCAGAGGATTTTGAGCACAAGGAGTAGGCTGATTCAAATGTTGGAAGACCACTTGTGGCCTATACCTGGCTTCGCTAATCACACCAACGCTGCTGCTGCTCCATCTTTCAAAGGCAGCTCAGGAGATGCACTAGCAGGTTTATCATAATATTATCTCCGTGACTTATTGGAACAAGTCTGTTGGGGTTTGATTTGGCTTTTAGATACCAATTACCATAGTCCCATGTCCATTTTTTCATTCTTCAGCCTCTGTCTAGATATTGCACTGCAAACGAGGGATGAAAAAAATAAGGCGATTTAAAATTAAAATGTACTAGCTCTTCTGAGATATGAGTCAAGTCCATTTCAAGCTGCCAGGAGGCAAATCATACGTCTAGTTTACAGTGATGTTCAGCTGATCCCTGTTTTGCTTTGGGCTAGCGGGCTTTGCTTAATTGTTGCTGAATAGTGTATGAGGTTTGTCTTGTCGGGGCAGAGGGTGCCTGAGGGCTATGATGTTTTTTACACACACACACACACACACACACACACATATATATATATATATATATAGGTGAATCAAATACCTCAAAACTGTGTAATTCAAATCAGTGAGTAAGCCCATGAAGTTTAGATGCTCTGGAATCATAAAATAGTTTCAGCTTTGATTCGAGAGATCATCCATGTTGTTGTGTAGAGCATCAGAGCGGACAGGACATTTCTCACTTCCATAAGAGATAAGAACATCATGTACTGTGGAAAGATTTCACTCATATCTTACAGACGATGTTTTTTTTTAATGATCAGTATTTAAAAACAAATGAATATATAAAAAAAAAAAAAAAAAGACTTGGAACAAACTAACGAGGAGTCAGGCAATAGTGCTGTGTAATCCGCATCTAAAAAAAAGTCTGATCTTGGTTGGAGAGGGATGCTGGCTCAGTGAAGCGTGTGCAGCTGCAGAGTGGAGCGCTTCCCCTCGTGCACGAGCGCGAGCATGGAGGGGTTTTTTAAGTTCTCACTCCCTGCAGCGCTATACCTCACAGTCTGGGTTTGAGCAGCCGAATACAAAGGGCAGACAAAATAGAGACTCTCTCTTTGTATATGATGTCTCTTTTTTTGGGATGTGATGGACAGGAGAGTTCACTTGCGTACATTGTTAAATAATATCTCTGTAAAGCAGATTATTTTAAAGGGAACCCTGCAGAAAACCAACTAACACTGTGATTTTGCACTCTTTGTGTCATACCACATCTAGTGACGGTGTTCACACATTCTGGGCTTCTCATTTCATTGTCCCGATCTTCATCTCATCTCTTTGTCTCCCTCCGCATGGGGCTTCTCCTTTTTCTGCGGCGTGTTGTGCGTTATGCTTATGCGTGTGCAAAAGAAAGAAGGTAAACAACGTGGACTAAATGAAAACATGTCCGGTGTAAGGGCTCGTGAATCTGCAAGCTGTGTCAGTGTATGCTAAGTGCAGTGGGTCACCTTGGTTACTGCAGATTCCAGCAGAAGACGATGAAGGCAAGGGCACGCTGAGGTGGAAGGGGGGGGATTGGGAGGTCATTCACGGACCACCTTTTAGTCCGGAGAGCTAATCATGACTGTTGTGTTCTGTTTGATTTTTTATGAACTTTTTTAGTAGCAGATCACACTCTGTAACTGCAGCTCTTCACTTTTTGAACTGTTCTTGATCCACACATAATACAGATGTTTACTTATGCTCACACGGCCCTACAAGAGTGCATTCATTTGTTGGCAGGAAAGGTGCAGACTTGGGACTAAACACTGAACATCTCCACGTGTTTGTTGTGGCTCAGGGCTGTGTCTTGGTAGCGCAGGGCAAGGGGGAACACAAAAAGGTTTTTTTTCTTTGTCGGGTATTTTTGGTTGCAGCCCATGAAAGATTTAGCGGTTCACTCAGGTTGTACAACGCTGAGGAACTCCAAAGAGTGCAAAGTGTCTTGTGCATGTTTATTGAAGTGAGTGTATTTGGGGTTTTGACCCCAAAAAGAATGATACAACGTGACGTTCTGGTCTCATGTATTCCATGTGACCGTACTTACACAATACTGGAGTTATTCTTTTTTTATTATTATTTTGTGATCAAAACATCAGAAAGAGGTCAAGAGAAAAATTCTGCAAAATTCCTCTACGCCTCTCATGTGCCTTCCATCTTTGGCCTGGAGTGATACATCAGCCTCTACATCTTCCTCCTCCTCCTCCTCCTCCTCCTCCTCCTCCTGTCCATTCTCATCAGCCACAGGCATTTTACTGCACAATGCAATATTGTTGAGCAATCAGCAACCAACAGCGGTAGATGAAGAGAAGAGGCAATGCTCTGGCAGTAAAGAGCCCCACATACCCCAAAGGATGAAAATAGTGACTTCTGGTTAAGTGACGCACAATGAGGCAGTTATTTGAATAATCTCATTTTCTTCCTTACCACAGACATACTTCAAATAATATATATTAATTAGGCTCAATTTGCACGTAAAAAATATCTGCTCCCAGTTTTTCCTCTGTATTAAAAATTCACACAATGCCTTCGTGCCTGCTTCATGGATGAGAATATCCAGTATATGAAACATTTTAGCCTAGAGCGGGCGAGAGTAAGGGAAAACAAGACACGAGGGTCCCACAATTACAAACAGAAATGAGGTCAATCCACCAGGAGTGTCTGGATGGTTGTTGGATTTTCCAGCAGGTTTTACCTCAGGTGACTGTCTTGTTGCTGGGGATGGGTGGGATTGATTTTGTATTTGTCCTAACTAGCTTGTAAAAGCTCACGAAGCAGTAGATGCTTGAAAGCGTTTTGTGACCTGCAGGTCGATCTGGAGGAGCACAAGCTTTCCAGGAAATCTGGTTTAACTGACTGACATGTCTCTAAATCTGCACGTGCAATATGAGCGGCATTCCTGACCGTATACCACTTTTAAACACTTTACTTTCTCTTTGGGAGGAACTACATGTGCCAAAGGTATGTTTAATTAAGTTAAGGTCAATGATAATTTTTCGCTCGGCCAAACTAAGCACTCCAGATGGACAGGGACTCCTTTAGACCCCAAAACAGACATTAGCATCACACTGTGGAGAAAGTCATTTATATTAAGTAAAATGGAGATTCCGTCAATTAGCAGGATGATTGCTTATTTCACGCTTCATTTCCTTTCTATATTCTACTCTACACTGCATATGTGATGATGTCATGAAAGGTTGGAGTGTGTCAGTGTTCCCTTGTTCAGATGGGATGTCCTGCCCACACCAGAGCCCCTCTGCTACATGTCAACCGTGTGAAACGGCAGTTGGGAGACATCTGGCAATTTTGTTTGTACTTTGTCACCAGTTAACTTTTGGAATATGCACTTTGTCACGTTCTTCTCTTTCTAGCAGATAGTTAGATGAGAAGGTTAGCCCGTTAGCTTAGCACAAAGGCCGACTCTGTCTAGATGTCTAGACAAATCCAGCACCTCTAAGCTCACTAATCAACCACAAAACATCTTGTTTGTTTCATCGACAAATAACAAAGTGTTGCCATCACTATACGGTTGCTAGGCAATTCGTGGATACACCACCTGTCCAAGAAATAGTTTGGCACCACTTCTGTTGTTTTGTTTTTTTTCTTACACAGGAAAAAAAAGCGATGTAACTATTAATTGGTGAGCTTCAGAGATGCTGGTTACCTCTGGACACTACAGGCTAATTCTTTCACCTTGCTTCCGGTCTTTGTGCGAAGCTAAGCTAACGAGCTTTATCTTAACATTAGCTGCACTGAATTGAGGGTCCTATCAACGTTCTCATCTGTGTTAACATTATTTCCCCCTCTATTACGACGCAGCTTAAATCAATCCCATAATCACAGTCCAGATGTGCCTCTAAAAGGTGAAAAGTATCAGTTGTGCATTAGAATGTGAAAAGTAGATACCAGCCAGATGTTCAAAATGAGGAAGCAGATGAATCCTCTGCGGACCTTAGTTCTCAGAACTGGTAAATATTTATCATCTGAAAGTTGGTTTCACTTTGTCCACCGCTCTTAATGGTTTATGAGATGACGCATCACGTCGCATCACATGAGCCTCTGCTGTAAACATTTGTTCCATTAAGTGGCTGGAAACGTTTTAGCAGCTCATTGTTTTGTGGAAGTCGGTGTTTGACGAGCCATACTTGAGCATTAGTCCGTAGATCAGTGATCACAACCAGTTTCAGGAGAGAGGAACCAGGTGTGATTTCATGGGGCTCCTGTTTTATTATTCCAATCTTAATATTTAATACATTATACATATTTTAAGCTTGTGTTAATATCTATTTCACTTCAAGGCCCTCCTTGCTACTGTGACAGGCCATGAAATATTGCCATGCTGCGGACACCTATACCTGCTTTTCATGTTTAATAACTGTCTTCTCATATCCAGACTGAGGGGAGGGGGTTCAGCTGACAAAGAAAATTATTCAAATCAACCCTGAAAGCATTTAAAAGCAATCAATAAAAAATGTCATGTTGTTCCTTTGAGTGTATTTGTCAGACTTCCAATTTCGTAAAGAGTACTTATGTCTAAGTAGCAGCCTTTGTATCGTCTGGAGAGTGTGTGCGGTGTGTACCGCAGCACAGCGGGAAGCAGCAAGGTTGTATGGTTGCTATTGGAAACAGATGCTATCTCCATTTAAGATACATGAGGTATATTGTTACTGGGGGGCAGGTATGAGAGGCTGTGAAGTTTAACCCAGGGATCATCACGTATGACGAGGCTGACGTCCCTCTTTGTTGCATATTCAGTAGGTAAGGAAGAGATGCATGGCTGACAGTGTTGCTAGGAGACCACACACAGCGACTAGTGTGAGAGGCTTGATTTCACCTCCCTCCCCCATTCTTGTAGTCTGGCTGCCTTTCACTGTTTTTCCATCCTCTCTTCCTCGCCTCCATTTGCTGGTTCCCTCCACTCTCACGTTTCCTGATATTCCCTGCCATCAGCCTGTCTCCAGTTTTATGTTTTATTTCCACCTAATCATAGTTATCATCGGCCCAGTTGAGCCCTTAGTGACTCTCTATTTATTGGCTTTCCCTCCCGTCTCTCTCTCTCTCTGTCCCGATGCCTCGATCTCTCTTCCTCTCGTGCTGCTCATTTCCCTCCTGAACGTTTCGCTCCTGCTTCCTCTCTCATCCTCTCTCTCGGTTTGTTTCTCTGGCTGAGCTGCAGCAGCGTGTCTGGCTGAAGTGCGGTGGCTGTGGTGTACCGTGTGGCTGTGGGTGTGCAGCGGTGGGCAGAAATGGCTGGAAAATGAAATCAACTCGAGCATTATCCCAGGTCATTGATGAGATGAGATGTAAACATGCGTGGACATATATCCCCCTATACCTCACTTACTGTCACATACTTAGTTAGAAAGTTCAATTGGTACTAATCTGCTAAATAATGCAGCCTTAAAGGGATGCAAACACAAACCCCCTCGGGCTGGATGTTTGCAAGAACATGGCATCTATAATAAACAAGATGTTCTGTACCATCTCCCCGCTCAATCCAATTGCTTATATTCAATCAGCTTCGCAAAAGGCAAATATATCTTGTGAATGCTTCTTCTGTAATCACTATGTAATTGAATGTGTTTGGTAGGAATATTGCCCTCTGTGTGGAGGCCGGGCCAGAGCAGGGATGTGTCCCGCGGCTCTGCAGCGTTGCTGCCTCACTCACAGTGAGATGCAGAAACACTACGGGGCCACTTGCTGAGGTGGAGGCTGGAGGGCAGAGGGTTGCAGCACAAAGCGTTCCAGAAGTGTTAAATTCAGTGGCAAAAACACTTTAGACAGAAGACGCCATTGTGCAAAGCCAACTGCATAACATTTCACTCATAACTTCACTCTCTCTTCCACCCAAAGATTTCAGATGTTTTGCATTTCAAAAATGTTCCTTTGATAACGATCAGAATTCTGTGCCATCCTTAACCCACACTCAACACCGGCCGCCTCGCGTGTGCAACGCCCTGTGTGGATGCATGCGCTTAGCATGTATGGAGGATAAGCGTATGTGTGATCTGTTTGCTTATGTGCATGAATGCTTAGTCTGCAGCGTTGCATGCTGGTCCAGTGAAATGAAATGTGGCTCCATCTGCCTCCTGGATCTAATGAGAGGAATTCAAGCGACTCCCAAGCCTGCAGATGCTCCGAAAACAACTTGCTAAATGCTCTGAATTTATTTGGGATCCAAAGTATTAATAAAAATAATTAATTTTATTTAGAGGGCACCTTACAAAGAAAATTAAAAATTAAAAATCTTAAAAAGACACATAGCACAAGTAAATCCTAAAATCGAGTAAATCTTAAAATCTGCAGCAGAGTGATTAAAACTGGAGGGAAAAGTGACTTCAGGGATTGACCACAGCGAACCACTATGAGTGCACTCCATGTTTTCTCATGTTTCCCACATTGAAGACGAAGTTCTCTTGGTTCTTGTAGCGCGGCTAATTGCACACCAACCCACAGCATGTAATGCAGCAATTGCGGGGCTGCCAGATCCTGGAATCCCAAAGCAAAGCTCCAGTTAACAATAGCCCAACCTACAGTCACAACTCCCTAACCTAATTAACATTGAGTCAGCAAGCATGGCAGCAGCAGTGGTCGAGGTTGTGGCGAGGGCAGGTACAAGAATAGCAGTAGCCACGCTGGATGACACAGCGGGCCGTGACAAAAGAATCACACTCGGCTACGCGGCTCAACATGCCGCCTGGACCAGGTGACCGGGCCTGATGCTCCCACTTTTTGTTTGTGTTTTTGTCTTCATAGTGACAGATGGCAGCGAGGATGTGGGCCGCTGTTGGCTGTTTTAATGGTCCTGAATACGCACCGGTTTACAAGAGCTTGGAAAAGTGTAAATGCCACGTATTATTTTCATGCCTTTCTCATGCGACTCACATCTTGTGTCAATGCAGAGCTCGTTAAATTGGATTCACATGCCGTTTTCATTGTTGTGAATGCACAAACAGTATAGGGGAGAGATCACACGTTTTGTAGTATTTTACTGTTTCCTACTGTGTGAGCGAGTACAGCCGGCAGTGCGCTCCCTTTGAACCACTAACCAACAGTGTTGGAAACACAATATGTGAAGCTTCACTTAATGCATCTCATATGAAGTGACAGGTGCACCAACGACGCTGTTCAACTCATAGCAGGCCGATGACAGATGCACCAATCATAATGCCACGCTGTCCACCACTCAAAAAAAAAACATCCATACCGTTGCTATTTATGATGGAAAAACACTGGAAACATGCATCAGCTGACAGCTGCGCTTTTCTTAGCCAACCGCGTTGCACACTCACATTCTCCAACATGAAAACACCGTCAGATATCTGCCCCACAACAGGCCTGACTTCTCATAGGGTGAGCGTGCGGAGGATGCTGTGCATGCGCTACATATGACAAACCGCATTAGCGTCTAGCTAGCAGAGGGGTTTAGCTAGGCCATCCCAGGGCCCGCAGCCAGAGACGCTCCACAGCTGAGTTACCATGCTTACTCAAATATTCATAACTGGATAATGAAAGTATAAATACTTTCCATGTGATACACTGGAGGTTGGGGGTAAACAAACCTCCGTCACCATGCGTTGCCGTGCCTCTGCTTGTGAAGGCTGCCAGTTAAAGGATGAGAAGCTACAACTCCCTGAAAGTTCTGCCAGTGATTTGATTGTTTGGGTGTCACATCTCAATGAGTCACTGTTGAGTGATCTAGTCAGCATGTAGACTGGCTGCTGTTAAACATGTGTTAATGATTAATGAGCCCTTGTTTCCTCTTGTTTAGGTGAGTTGGAGGAGGCCGCTTGAGACATACGTCCCGTTCTCCCGAGGCTTCTTCTATACCATGAGCTCTGGCTCTGCCCAGGATGTGGCAGTCGAGCATTTCCTGCGTGACATAGAGAGGCGAAGCAAGCGGCTGCACTGCGCTGTGATTGGCTGCGAGGAGGAGCGACCGCGCAGCGACATGAACCTGCTGTATCGTAAGAGCCGTTTGGACTGGAGGCAGAGGGACCAAGAGGGAAGTAAAAAGAGGTGAGGGGATGAGCACGGAGCACGGGAGCTTTGCATATATGGGATTACATTAGAGTTCAGTTCAGTGGGGATCTAAACCTCTTAGCCGGCATGAATGGGTTTAATTTCAAAATCTTAATTCCAAGCACAGTACGTGAAGTCACAGGGGTTTCGCCTGAAAGGTCTTGGACAAATTTGCATAGCCGAACTTCATAATGAACTTAATATGTTCTGTAGATGAGATAAACCATTATAATGTCATCCGAAATGTCACGGGGCGAAAAAGGGGCCTGAAACCCATTTGAACAATAAAATTAAAGTTAATTTGTCTCAATACACACCTGATTATTTTGTCTTTCCACACTTTCATCAGAGAGTCTAACCTTTACGCTTTAGACAGACTATTTGTTTATATTCACAGCTACGAGAAGAATTCAAAGATAAAAGTTTGTTTTTTATATAGTGAAGATGGAAATGTGTAGCTCGCCAAAAGTAAATCTAATGCATAACATCCTGTACAGTTTTCCAACAAAGCAGTGAATTAGAAGCCTGTTTTGAGTTTTTATCGAAGAATGAACAGGAAGTGCAGTCGTTAAAAAGTCAGCCTGCCAGCAGTGGTGGAAAGTAAATACGATTACTCGGGATTTACTCAAGTATTTTAAATTCATGCAACATATTTCATCTACTCCACTACAATACGAAGGGCAATGTTGTAGATTTTTACCCCATACATTTACCTCTTATACTCTACAGCTAAAACACAGCACATTATTACCCAAGCATATATTTATGTGGCTTCATTAATCATCTCGTCTCAACCTCCCAAATGAATCGTGTTACACAGCTGCAACAGTGAAATGCTGCATTGATGCATCCATGATAACAATGTCATATATGATACTATAACATTATTTTGTACACTTACTTTTGTAAAGTACATTTTGTTGATGATTTGTACTTTTACTTATAATGGAGATTCATAGTATTGTTAGTTTAGTACTGATAGAATCTGAGTCCGTCTCCCCCCACAGCCTGCCAGCGCTGTTTCAGTGGGATTGAAGAGTTGTTGTCAAACAAAGTGCAGCGTGTGTGTTTCCAGGGCTCTAATTTCTTCACCAATACAACACAGTCCATCTTCTCTCTTTGGATGTCTTCCAGCAGAAGTGAAGAGTAATCAAAATAAATCACAACACACACTAAGTGCTGGTGTTGTCAATAATATTAATAATAATAATGATAACACTTACAACTGAATCTTTTATACTGATATAATTGGCATTTTTAATGTAATTTAAAGACACCGAGGCATCAAAACAAACCGATTCAAATGTTCTAGAAGACTGGAGAAACCGTGCGTCAGCAGCATCCCACTCGGAGCCACACATGAACCATCTCATAGCGGAGTGCGTTTTGGGGACAGAGCAGAGACACACTGTTCAAATGTGACTCACCTATAATTCACCAAAGTCGCAGAGGAGAGGGGGAGGGGGGGCATCAAGGACAACAACTCAGTTTGTTTAGCAGCGTCGTCCGGTGCTTTGTGACTCACAGCAGTAGACGGAGGCCCTCGTTTTGGCAGCGGAGATCAACGTCACGGCCGCGTCGAGCCGGTGGAGGTGTAGGGCAGCAAGTAGGACAGCAGGACAGCAGGACATGATGAGCGATGAAAGCAGAGCCCAGCTTTGTCAGAGCAAGCAGAGGTGAGAAGCAGGACATGACCAGTGATGATTACGGACAGGGCAGGGTCGGGGGGATGAAACCACACAGGAGGCAGAGCTGCTGGGAGTGAGGTGGAGGAGGTGGAGGAGGGACAAGGGGGAGAGAATGAAGGGTACCGGTAGACAGTCTGAGATCTCAGCCCTCAGGAGAGAAATCACATTTTGTAAAGTAGAGACGGCTGTGGAGGAAGTGTAATGGTAAATAGGTGAGTTTCAATAGGAGACAGACTATTCCAGGTAGTGATGAAAACCTTTCTGCCAGGTTTCATTAATTCTCACACTGAATTATGAGGCAGATGTGAATGAACTGGTATAGGTGGAGCCTGTTACCTCCACTGTGTATGCAAACATAATAAAACCCTTCAATTACCTTTAAAGCAAATCAGTCATTGATATTCAATTAGACAGTTTGAGGGATGGATGAAAGGCGAATGAAAAGATTGCTCAATGCCAAGGGATATATTATCAAATTATGGACAAATACATTATTTTTTAATTAAACATTAAGTTGATTAAAGGTGAATAAATGGTGGAACATTAAAGATATAAAATAGTAGATAAATAGATCCGCTATGAATGAATCATTGATGGAATATTTTTCAGGCCCCAATTTCCAGAATTCATGATTCATGTTCAAAGTTGTTTTATGACCATATGTAGTTCAAAGCCAAGCATGGATAAATAACTAATCAGTTTTCTAGGAGGTGGATTTTGTACAGGGTTAAAGTGAAACAGTAACATGGACCGATGCAGGGAAGGACAGACTGTCCTGTTTTGTATATATATATAAAAAAAAAAGAAAGAAAATGATGATGAAAGGGGGAAAATGCAGATTTGGAAATATTTTTAATGGCAGGAGACAATGCAGCTTCTTGTTGAGAGTTAGGACAACAGAGACAACGTGTGTCCTCGGGCCCAAAGTCATGACTTCAGTTATATCAGGAGGGAAACTTTCCTGTATGGATACATTGATTTATTGAACTCTTCTGTCAGTATGAACATGGGACCAGGTTAACTAGATGGGGTTCATTTAGTTGTTAACATGTAAAAGAGAGAGTAGACATGGAAATCTATATTGTGCCATATAAAGTTCCACTTGAAACGTGTCCTGAATCAAAGACTCACATCCCTGTTACGTCCCTTTTATCGCCACATCAAACCACATAAGACAGGCGTTTGTTATCCATAGCATCTTAAGCACGTGGTTCAAAGCACATTCAAGCTTTTAAAAACATTGTGAATGACTTGAGCTCATTCAGTTTTCATATGAATACAATCTATTGCTGCCACCATGGCAACAAAACACTAAAGTATTGCTCATTATGTCAGCATGGCCTCGTAAACGGAGAAAAAGAGAACATAACATGAGTTCCGGGCAGACAAAGACAAGTATTTTCTTTTTGTGGAAGCTTCCAGAAGTTGTTATCTGTGTGGTTATTCATTGTGGGCATGTAGTGGTGATGAAGATAAATTAACGAAACTTATTTTCGTTTGCTTGAGGGGCACCAACTGTGTGTCACAGGTTGGCAAATACTACAACAAGAATCAATGCACATATCTTGGGCTTTATTGCTTTGAGTCAAACCACCAGACAGTTTAGATCTTTATATAATTTTGGCAGAATAAAAATCAAATTAATTTGAAGTCGCACTCGAGACAGCACATAACTCAAGGCAATCAATTAAAGTGTCATGTATTGTGTCAGATATCTCACTAAGGTCCAACAGAATGAGGACGGCTACGCACACAATGTCAGCCGCTCAACCTTAACCCATCTTTTTTTTTTTTTTTTACAGATAATCTCATTCAGCTATTTAAACATAACCAACTCTTAAACTTTGCCCTGAAAAGGTAAATGAGAAATAGGACGGTAGCTGCTGGGGGCAGAATGATCTAAACTGGATTTCAGCAGAAGCTTTATCACCACAGTCTTAAAAGCTTTTGGGAATATCTCCCACTCTGAGGGGGGAGGGGAGGGGAGGGGAGGGGACATTCAAGAGTCTGTCCGAAGATAAATCTGCCAAAGGTCTCATTCAAAAGGCGACAGAGGACTATAACGTCTGACCTCATCCAGTTTGACTGGCCTCGCCGTGTTTCGCTCTTGAGTAAGCTGTAACATTTGTTATTCATGCAGACAGATGCAACTGAAAAAAACCAAGACTGGAGGAGATAAACTGAAACATTTCCTATTGATTAATCGTTACTGTTAAGCTCTATTTATCATTTTAAAAAATCAATCAGATCGTACCAGTAATTAACAAGAGCTACTTCACTGTCCTGAATGATCCGGTTTCAACTCATCCTCTGATACAGTCATTTAAACAGCAGAGCCCAAAACTCTGTTCTTACTGTAGAAAAGGCACAATTAAAGAAAAAAATGCCTTTTCACTGTGAATATGTCAAGTATATAAAGCAATCTATTCTAGCATATTTGTACGATATGCATCATTGTTTAGAATTTACAGAAACAGTCTCACTTATTGTTGTTGTTCCTTGTTGTATTGTTTACAACCAACATACTGTATATATCCTACTGGTACAATATGTACATATAATACCTAAATGTTTAGGTTTACTCTTGCTCAGCTTGGGAAATATGTGTATTTCCCACAATGCCAAACTGCTACTCTAAGTGACCATTAACTGTAGTTTAGGCTCACAAAGAAAGAGAAGCAAATAGAGGTGAGAGTCCACATACTTCTGTGTTTGGTCTCAGTTTGAAGAGAGCTTCTTCTGCTCTCGGAAGAAGTAAGAAAAGAATGGGGGAAAAAAGCAGAAGGAGGTGCTCAACCTCTGCTCGGGGCTAATTTTGGCCCTGTAGTATCTGTGTCGATGGTGAGGAGTCACAAGTACGTCTCTGCAGGCCTTCAAGGGCACAAACGTACTCGGACAGATACAAACACACTTTGTTGCTACGCTACACGCATTAAAAACACACACGCTGCCTCACACAGTGATTTGTTGAGGGGAGATAGGAGCCTCTGTGTTCTCCACGATGAGCCTCGCTTCGTATTCTGCAGCTTGCAATGTCGACGGTGAATTGTAAGCTCCAATTGTCTTCTCCTGTGCTTCGCTGCCTCACAGGGATCCCAACTGATCTAAAAGGGAGCACCCTGTGACCCGTAGTCATGTGTCCCCCCCCATTCACTTTCACACAGAACAATCATGCATTCGAGCTGTTTAATTAAACACGCAGCAACACAGTTTCTTGCAGCCTGAAACGTGTGCACACAGATGTGGATATCCAGATGTGCGCCCTGTGGCGTAGACCTGGAATAAGACTCATCACTGCATTGCTGCAGTAAATTCTAATATCTTCCTTGTGATGGGATTTCCACCATGAATGCGACGTACAGTAACTCCTGTAGTCTTGTTAAGTAAACGCCTGTAGAGGCAAAGGTACTCTTACATTGTTGGACTGAAGTTGGCTAGAAGGCCGGGGAGTGATCTCGTGTTGCTATGGGGTGAAGCAGCATATAACGCCCCAGGAGACACTACTCCATTGCAGCACCTATCTCATAAGCAGAGAGGCTATCAGAAGCCATTTTGTAAAGCCTTTGGTGAACTCAGCAGGGCATCCCAGCTCACAGTTTTATGTCAACAACTTGAGGCGCTGACACTGATGCTGAGCTTTTGCTCGACTTCAAACTGAGTTTATTCTGATTATTTGTTACCTAAAAATAAAGAATTAAAATAAAGATAAACATAAATAAAGAATTTCACATTCTCAAAAAAAGAGAATGCAATTCCACCTATTGATCAGTTTGGAGATTTTTCTCTTTGTCAGTTCTATTTGCTGTACAAAAGCTTGTGTCATTGATGATTTCAGATTAAACATGAAAGTCACAACAGTTCCCATGGAAACGGATTAAATGCTTTTGGCATGAGGGCAGACTACAGATGTGGGCTGAGGATATAAAGATACACAGAATTAGGGGATTCCAGCAGTGCAGTGTACACGAGGAGTACTTTGTTTTTGACAGGGGAATTGATTTCCTAATTGGATGTGTTTGAGGAGGAAGCAGATGTGGAGGAATTCAGATGGAAAGATATGTGAATGTGAAAAATGGAGGAGCCTCCAGGGCTTTCCTCGTGCAGTGAAAGCCCTGCAAGCATTACTTTATCGCAAAGGTAACGTTTGAAGACCAAAGAGAGAGTGAGGAAAGAAGGAGGTCAACGTACAGATGAGGACATGAATGTTTTTGCACTTAACTATGGTTTCTTCATGCTTCAATATTTTCTCCCCCCCCATTTCCCAACTCCAGCTCCAACCAAAACGACCCCTCAGCTACTGTGGGCAAAGTCAGAGACTTGGCTTCTTTCCGCCGGCACTTCCGGATGGGTTTCATGACCATGCCGGCCTCCCAGGACCTGTCCCCTCATTCTTGTGCCTCTGCCATGGCTCCACGCTCGCAGTCCTGCCACGCCGTCGGTGCCGGGGATACAGGTTTGGAAAACGGAGATTACTCTGACACCCAATCACAACACGGTGGCCGCTGCCCCCCGGCCAAACCCAAACGCCATCCCAGCACTCGCCTCAGCTCCTCGTCCACTGACGGCAGAGGATTTATTGATACGCCGCCACCTCTCACGTCCTCTCACTCACAATCCAAACACTCAGAGAAGAAAAATGGTGAGACATGTTGTTTTCAGGTGCATATTCTGCAGAGAAAATAATTTTTCTTGACATGCATTTTTCCCCCTCCTACAGCCATGAAGAAGTCTGACTCCGGAGACATCGGAGGGAGGAAGGTGCCTCCTTTAAAGCCCAAGAGAAGTCCCAGCACCCAGCTTTCCTTTGAACCTCTCCCTCCACGTGTGCCTCCTTCTGCCACATCCTTGCCTTTCCAGGCAGACTCTCAGAATCAGACAGGAGACGGGGAGGATGAGCCGGTCTACATAGAAATGGTGGGCCAAGTGTTCACCAGAGACAGCCAGACCGCCACCCCCCACCCTGTCACCCCCGTGGCCACCACGCCTGACTCTGACTCAGACCAGAGTGAGGCCATCTATGAGGAGATGAAATACCCGCTGCACGAGGACAGAGAGTCCCAGAGACACCTCCCTACCAAACACGAGAAACTGAAAACCTCGAAACACTTCCATGTCACCCCTTCCTCCTCCAGCAGCTCCTCCTCCCTCCCGCGCCCCTCCTCTTCCTCTCCATCGTACTCCAAACCCAAAGCCACCGTGTCCATTTCCCACTCGTCTCCTCTGCCATCCTCTGCGTCCTCCACCCCTGTCCCCCAGGTCCTCTCCACCAGTCCGCACACGCCACGCGCTCCTACTCCCTACCTGCTGCAAGGGGGAAAATCCGAGAACGAGTCCAACACGAAGATCCCAGCCCCTTTTCCCAATCTTCTTCAACACCGGCCCCCACTGCTTGCCTTCCCTCAGCCAGCAGCAGCCTCCAGCGGCGTCGGGGTGCAAAATAAGTCTTCTTCTGCTAAAATGGGAACCCAAACATCCAGCGTGACCACCCAAGCCAGCACCTCCTCCTCGACTTCTTCGAATGTTCCCGTGTTGGGCTCCAAGGAGTCATCGGGGGGAAGTGCATCCCAGCAGGACAAACACAGCAGAGACGCCCAGTTAGGCCCTGCTCCTGGACTCAGAGCCAGAAGCCACTCCACACCCCTGCCTCCTTCGTCTAAATCCACCTCCCCTTTCTCCCATCACCACCACCACCCTCACCATCGCCCCTCGCACTACCATCACTATCGCAAGCCCGAGAGAGGAGACTCTCCCGCTCCGCTCAAGAGCAGCTCTCAGAACCAGACCACGGTCCAGACCCAAACCTCGAGTACAGGCAGGGAAGGCAAATCTGTAAGCTTCCTCTTGAAGTCTGATAAAGGAGATCGGGATAAGGACAGAGACAGGGACAGAGACAGGGACAAAGATAGGGACCGAGACAAAGATAGGGACAGGGACAGGGACAGGGACAGGGGTAGAGACAGAGACAGGGAAAGAGACAAGGAGAAAGACAGGGACAGGGACCGAGACCGAGATAGGGACAGGGACCGAGATAGAGACAGGGACCGAGATAGAGACAGGGACCGGGACAGGGACAGGGACCGAGATAGGGACAGGGACCGGGATAGGGACAGGGACCGGGATAGGGATAGGGGTAGAGAAAGAGACAGGGAAAGAGACAAGGAGAAAGACAGGGATAGAGATAGGGAAAAGGAGAGGGACAGGGACCGGGACAGGGATGGAGGACTGTACTCTTTGCAGCTGGAACACATGCCCTCCACGTCTCAAAGCAGCTCCAGCTCAACCCCTACGCCATTATCCTCGTCCCAGCGTCCTCATTCTCGGCCCCATCTTCGCTCTCACACTCCGCATGGCCTGCCAGCGTACAAGCCTCCCTCCTCAGACAGCCCCCTGCTGTGGACCTACCCCTCCGGCGGCTTCAGAAGACCGCCGGCTTACGAGAGCCTGAGAGGAAGTTCTCATACACCATCTCTGCAGCAGCCCTCAAGTCTCACCGGTGTAGGTGAGGGGGCATTTAAGAGCAACGGAGGGTCTTCTTCCCTCCATTCGAAAGTTGGCTTCATGCCCTGGGACAGCAGTGCCAGCTTAGCTGCGGATGAGGGATCTTACTGGCCTATGCAAAGGAAATTGTCCTTCAGCCATGGGAGCAGAGAAACAGAGAGTAAGTCAGAGGTCACCAATTGAATACAGACTGCTGATCCTGTATTGGAAAGAAATCAGGCTTTTGAAGTAATGTCAATTTAAACACTGTCAAATATTCTTTCTGTTCCTTCCCGTCTCAGAGGATGAAGGCCGTGCATGGAATGGCAGTGCCGATGCCCTATTAAGGATGGATAAGGAGGACCTCGGCATGGGGTCTCGAGGGGGCCACTCGCTCATCCCAGTCCACTTGGGTGGAGCCTCCAGCAGGGCGCTCGGTCACAGTGAGTCCCTGGCTGGTGTGGATAGCAGCCCAGGTTTCAGAGCCCTGCCCAGAGTTGGTCTGCCTCTTCCCTGCCAAACCTTCCCTGCCTGTCGCAATGGAGGTAAGCAAACACTTTGTGGTCATAATCTTTAAGTCATAGCCTCTAACCACAACATCCTATTTAGAAAGAAACTAGCAGCAGGTTTACGCGGGCCAGCTCTGTTATGGAGGAATCAGAGACTCTGCCTCCATTGCATCTTCTTGTACTGAAGTTAGCCTTGAAGCTCTGTGTCTCTTTGTCAGTTTCTTTGCATCTGCACTCAAAGACACGCTGCTTACTTTGAGAATCAGTGCAAAACTTACCTTGAAGCAGATCCAATAAAATAAGTGATCCATAAACAGGCCCACATCCCTGCACACATGCATTCATGAGCGCTGGCCCCATTTCATGTTGTTTATGATATACATTGTGACAACAAACATGTTATAGTTTAATTGAGTTTAGTTGTATGAGCTCAGTACATGTGCAGATAGGGTACACTCTTTTTACCCAGAAAAGTAAAGTGATATTACAAGATAAAGCAATCAGACGGTGCAAACCCCGCCAACGCTGTCTGCTATCAGATTTCAGTTTCACTCAATTACATCACTGTCGTCCTATTTCTCTAGAACATTGAATCAGAATCATATTTTGCCTAAGTCTGGATAAACAATAATTGTTGAATAGTGTAAAGTACAGATTAGGATCACTACCAAAATTAAATTCTGCGTCCCTGTTTCGATAAATTGAAGGGAAATCTGTTTACAAGTAATGTGAGATGTCCAGCCGAGAGACAAACCGTGACAGAGCATTACAGGAATACATATCTGTGTTAATGTGGTGCTCCATCGGTAGAAGTTTAGTTTATAATTTCCTTGTAGCTCAAAGTATAATGAGCACACAATGTACAAAAGTTCTGTCTCAACTCACGTGAGCAGAGTTTCGACTTTCGCAGCTTGTGTGTTAAAAATGAAAAGTTGTATCCCAGTGTTCTCATTAGCAGCCATACAGTGTTAATTCTGATTCTTTACAGAAGTGGGGCGGCTGGGCCGCTCCTCCTCTGCTGCTGGAGTGAGACAGGTGGGAGGAGGAGACGTCCAGAGACAGAGCAGCCTACCAGCACGAGAGGCCCTGAATCAGGTTAATATACATGTACACCCACCCATATAACTTTCAACTCTATTAACGTCATTCATGGTGGAGTATGGAGTGAACATTAATATTGGTCTTATTATTACTCCCCCCCTGCTAGAGACTGTGCTCCTGCAGATCTATTTATAGCGGGTAGATATGCCCACTGAGCAGAATAAGGCCTGGCCTGCCTCAAAAGAATTTGAGCTGCAAAGGTGTATGACGTAGGCTGATATGTAATCAGAAAATGAGAGAGAATAGTGGATGAGAGAACATGCTGTACTGTGGTTAGGAGCGATGAGCTGCAGTCTTCTAGCAGCATATTTTTGCCCAGATTCTGGCTGAATAGCAAGTAATGACGCAGTTTGAGCGTGCTGCAGAGACTGTCTTCATGCGGCTGGTTGACCCTCCCTCAACCTGTGATAGATGAAGCAGCGCTGCATCCTCGTGGTTGTCCAGAGGAACTGCAATTTTGCTCTGCATGTGCTAGGATTGGCTTGTCACTGCAGACAGCACTGCAGTGATAATGCAGTTTACACAGAAAGGGAAACACTAGAATGTCATCAAATGCCACATATATTCACTGCGGTTTTTTCCAATGATTTCAGCTGCACAGTCTCGCCCAGCCTCAAGTGCCCTGCAGTCCCAGCAGTCCCGGTGTGTCCCGGCAACAGCAGCAGCTTCAGCTCCACCAGCAGCAGCTGCAGTTAAAGCAGCAGCTCCAGCAGCTTCAACAACAGCACCACCTGCAGTTGCAGTTCCAGCAGCTCGCCCAGCTGGCACAGGGACAGCCTCCTGTCAGCGGGGGCACCACCCCGTCCGCAACGCAGAGCCAGAGAGACGGCAAGCTGCTGGAAGTCATTGAGCGTAAACGCTGCCTGTGCAAAGAGATCAAGGCCCATAGGCGCCCTGACAAAAGCCTGTGCAAGCAGGACAGCATGCCCATCCTCCCTAGCTGGAGACGGACACCTGAGCCCCGTAAGACTGGCACGCCACCCTGCCAGAGGCCGCAGGCCGTGGTGTGGGACACGGCTATCTGAGGTGGAAAGACAGGCCAGTGAGTACAGCACTGAAGAGACACGAAACACACAGAGGAGTCGAAGATGGTTGAACATTTAATAAGAGAGGAAAAGGGTTTAGTAACTGGAACATACAATTACCGCAGAAGAACGGGAGAGTTTTGGTCTCATTGTGTGATAAACTGATCTGAGAACATTCACAAAGGTTACTGGAGACTTTGAACTCGTTTGGTTACACACAAAAAAAAAAAAAAATACACAAAAAAGATGATATAAGAGGTGAAGAAAGGAATTATTACAATCAGACTAAATAAATCTCTTACCTGGGTGATTTGTACTTGCTCTATACTATGTCCTTCTTGATGTGTTCTAATTGCCAATGATTTTTTTGCCACAAAACGCCAGTATTATTGCCACAAAATGAAGACACGGTCCTAATAATGGGTGGGGTGTTTTCTTAGATTGGTGTTGCCAAATTTCCTCCTGATTACTTGAGACATAAAGGGATCATATATTTTCTCCAACACAAAGTTGTCCAACTTGCATAGAAAGCGCTCTGTGGGTGAGACTCTTTGATAAGTTATTGAGGCGTTTCTTGAAATCGTGAATGCGTACGAGATGTCTTGGTATCAATAGATTGTCATTGTGGATGCAAATAATCATCACAAGGAGTAAAAGCTACCTACCGTATCTGTTTGCATATTTGTAATGTAAATCTATTTAATTTCTCAACGTTTCTGCAATTTTATAGCAATATGCTCCCGATGCTGGAGCAACATAATTTAAACACTTGTGTCAACTAGCCTAACATACATATCTAAGACTTGAAGAAGTCATATTTACTGTGTCATTCTCTGCATGTCACAATAGACATACAGTATCGTAAAAGAATATGTGTAGAGATGATCATGTCAGACTTTTACATGCAGCAGATCTTCACTATGATAACACGTGGTTGTATAAAAAAGATGAATATATTGCCTGGGGGGGGAGGGGTCAGTAGAAAAGGTGGTGCGACAGGTACTGTGTGCAGTCCAGCCAAATATAGGTGGTACAGAAACGTCATTGCTCATGCTTACCCACAGTTGCACATTAGTGATTGTTCCACCACACACTGATGCCCATCAACACAGACTGTACAATACGGTGCAACTGATAAGACTGTGAGTATTGATCACCTCAAACAGAATGCTGGAACAATCTGCACAAAACATGGTATACGCTTAGGAGAAATTAAAACCCTAATGTACTGTAAATAGATATGTACAACTGTATTGAAAATGTAGCAATTATTTCCATTTTCATACTTGTAATCAATACATATTATGTAGCATATACTGTATAAACATAACTTTGTTCACTCGTTTTTTCTAAAAGAATTAAGTACTTTATCTGCTGCAGCCGGTCCATGCATTACTTATAGTTCTACTAATAAACAGTAAGCCCTCTAAAGAAAGGCACAGTCCAACAGTTGTTTATTTAAATTTATGCAAGACTCCCTTTAAGCTGTGTTTTATTTATATCCTTTTTTTTCTACATTCATTTTTATTTGTGTACAGATTTCCACAGCTCATTGTCTTGACCTTTTTTTAATACTTTGCTGCTATCTTGAACTACTGGTCTTGTTCACTCAACTACATGGTGTTGCCATGAGAAACATTATTAATATAGTGATTATTGTTACATATTTGTTTTATTTCTGAAAGCCACGTGAAATGAAGTTTGTACCTTGAAGAGTGAGCCCTTCTGTAATAGTATTAAGGCACTTGAATGTCTCTTGGTGGTTGTCGTTTTAATGATAGTTAGAACCAAGCTGTACAGTACAGTACACCCAGTGAAAAGAAGACCTATCTAAATGTTCGAGAGTCACTGCTTGGCCTTTTTGTTGGTTTGAGTTCCCACCTGCTCGTGTTTGAGGGTCCAGGTTTTTTCAAGCTTACTGAGTACCATTTTCAAACAAACACAGGTCAGGTTGGAGGAAATGGGCAAGTGCAATGCATGCAGAGATTCCTTACACTGAAGATGTCCCAATGATACTGACTATTGTGCCCAACTCCAAGTAAATCACCTTACTATGATTCCTTTTCACAGACTGATATGGAACCCTAGGTATCATTTCAAAAATAGTTTACGGAAACTGTTGGTTTTGTGTGTCTTCTAAAACAGTGGCCATTATACGAGTGCCATACTATATTGATATGGTAAGATACGGTGTACCTTGGAAATCACTGTAGTGCTATATTTGCATTGATATTGTCATTAAAAATAAATTTTATATAATGAACTTTACTCAACAAACGGGAGTTGTGCATGTTGTCATGCCTCGTGTTGTTTTTTTCCAGTGGAGATGGCGGGCAGGCGGACATTATGTTCCCACTGCACTTCTGCAGCAGGTGGTGCAACACCCTCGGTGTCCATGTGGGGGCGCTACCTTCACTCTCCACCGCTGCTGGTGTGGCATCATGCAGAATACCACAGTCACCATGCAGAATACCACAGTCACCGCTTACAAACAAGCAAACGATGGAAATTCATCGGACTTAATGCCTTCTTAGTTTGGATTTCTAATATTAATTGATTAATTATTATTGTGGCAAATCGTGCATCTGAATATTAAGATACAACTTATTTTACTTCAACTTGCAACCAATGCTAAAAAGGCAAACATGCATAATTAATGAGTTTCAGAAGATTCTCATTCAAATCCGACATGGTGAGGTGGAACTTAATATCACAGTACCTACATTAATATATTAACAATCTATTTCTCATTTATTGCAAATAATCCACCAACAGCAACATCCCTGGATGATTATAATATGAAGCAGATAGATAAATAAACACACCAATGGGGCTACGACTTATCCCTGGGAACTGCAGACACTTTAGACTCCTTTAGGAATATCACAGGGATATATTGTTATTTCTTCTTTTGGGGAGGACGTGACGATTGGCCCGGAGCCAATAAAAGGACGCCTTCAGCCGGCACACGATTTGCTCTGGTGTTTGTCGCTCATGCGAGGAAGGGGGATGCGGCGCAGCTGATTGGCCAGGCGGGAGGAAGGGGGCGGGAAGGGCTGTGCCGCGGATGGAGATGGACACGGAGAGGGCGGGGGTGCTTTACCGCAGTATCACTAGATTTCTGCACCACTCATCAAAACTCTGCGGCATGCAGACAAGAGCTGGGGGGGAGGGCAGATACTAGCTGGAGTGAAGCAGCGCTGCATCTTACTATCCATCTCTCTCTTATCAGATACAGTCGCCTTTTCACTTTTATTCCCATTCATTCGTCTGAGCGTTTAAGTAGAGCCGTTGAATTACAGCTCCTTCTTCTATAGCCGCGGCGGTACAGTAGGTCTCTGTCTCTCTGCTGTTCTTTCCTGCCGAATCATTCGACCAGAGCGCGTTCCTTCAAGCTTTGGGCTCCAAAGTTTTATGACAAAATGGCAAAGGATGGAGAAAGCGGATGGAAGGAATATATATGGAACCCGAGGACGAGGGAGTTCCTGGGCAGGACGGCTAGCAGCTGGGGTGAGTACCGTCCAGCACTGCAGCAAATGGCTCGGCTCTGTAACAGGTCCCTGTCATGTCTCTGAAGCCTTCAGCCAAACTACAGTAGGAGCCCTGTGTTACTGTAATACCGTGTTCACCCCGACACACGTCGGAGCAGATTTCCTCTGTGTTCAGGTCCTGAGCCGGCTGTCGCTGTCCACTCCAGCCTGGTGCTGAACCGGAATGCGGCACCAAGCCGGCGGAAGGAGGACAGAGAGAAAATCCTCCTGCCTAGTTTCTTTCTTTCTTTATTAATTTATGGCACTGCTTTCAGTGCGCAGTGCAGCTCACCATAAGGGTGGAGGCATATGATCTTATTTTACATTCGGATTAGCCAGATTGCTGCAACACTGCCGAGACAGGTTGCACTCTGTTGCAACCTGCACATCGTCAGCTCCTCTCTTTGGAAGCAACGAGACAGCGTCAGCTAGCGTTAACACGAATTATTCTGCTGCGGATAAGGCTCCTCTCTTTGCCCCCAACGAGACAGCGTCAGCTAGCGTATAACACGAATTATATCTGCTGCGGATATAGGCTATTTCATATTCCCCAGGGATATGGTTGATATATATATATATATATATATATATATATATATAAAAATCTGCTGCTTTGTCTAATGAGTGTTCAACATGATGTCATTCATTTTCAGGCTTTTCCTCCCCTGAGATTCTGAAGGAAGATCCAATCCCAGCCTCCTGTGTAATACGGGAACACTGTCACATACTGTCCTCCTTTCTGCTGTGCAACCAGCCTGCAACTATTTCAAAGATTCATGAAATGATAGGGCACATATGGCTCTGTTCTAATGACATTGGAGCATTTTTAATCTGGGTAAAGCCGAGGGCCAAAAGCTATTTGTATCACCTCCAACCCGGCCCCTCCCAGTGAGTGTAAATCAGTGAGGGATTTAATCCTAATCTAATGACTTCATTGGCTGATGGGGGAGGTATCAATTCAGGGGGTAGGATCTAGGAAAGTAAACCACTTTCAGGAATTTAGATTATTTTTTGATCTTTACACCGGGGACATGATCTCGACGGCACAGAAGTTTCATGTTTGTGGTTGGACTAATGCTGATGGGGATTTTAGTTGCAGTGGTATTCTGGTGATCATGATTTACTATTAGTGCAACATTGAGAATCATTGACTTTAGCTTCCTTCGCTGGAATCTTCCTGCAGCGACTTAATCCAGCTCAGTGTGTCCCAGGTGCTTTACGGTCTGGTGGCCTTTTTAAGCTGTGCTCTCTAAGGCTTGTTAATTAGGCTATTTCTGTAGTCAGCCACTACATGGGTCTGTTAAACTTGGCATTTCACCTCAGCACTTTCTCATTCTCCTCATGATGCATACGTTGTAGAGAAATGCACCTCTACGTCCGCTTGTTTGACTGCGTCCATTTTCTTTCCCAATTTATCTCAACATGCCCTGAAAGAAAGGCAAAAAAACACACCAGTCAGGTTGCCAGTCCTTTTAAAAGGCAAATGTGTTGTTCACACTCATAATTATGCAGTATAATGTACGTGCAGAGCATTAGATCAAAGGCTCCTTTGAGGATGAAACGCAGAACACTTGCCTGTGTGTTCTGCTTTGTGTAAATAGCTCTAATGATATGGAAATAGCCTTGATAAAATAGAACAGTCCTGCAATTTTTATGTTACATTGCCACCAGCTGACGCCAGGCAAACATGGTCAAACAACTAGCTCTGCTTCAAATAGGACTATTAAGTGTTCTGCGCCTCTCACTTCCAAAAACAACAAAAGGCTCTTACTGTTACATAGGAAAGGAGCCTAAAAGGGCGTGATAGGAAACGAAACAGTGATACTGGTCTTTGTATAAGATTCCAAATGAAAAGAACCACAGCGTATAGCTAATCTTTCTATTCTTTCTCCAGAACATTTTATTTTTAGTTCAGAGATCTGTTTGAACACCATTTACAAAGCTATTGAGCAGGGTGTCCTCCGAATTAATCCTGAAAGAGAAGAGACACCTCCATCGTTACTGGATAAAGAACAGGATGCTGCTCCATCCCAGCCCGGCCTTTTGTTCGCTGCTTTCAACCGCCGTCTGCAAATAAAACCAGGGTGAAGAGAGAGACTTCGCTGTCCATCATCGGCATGGACTGAGTGTGCAGAATGTGAACCCAACACTCTCTTTGCCAGGGGGAAAGCCACCCTACTGCACGCTTGACCCCCATCTGCACATGTGCACATCCACTCTCCCCTGGGTGGTGTCATATTTGCGGTTTTGCACAACCTCCCCTACGGATGTCAGAGAAAAACACTCAAACCTTTTTGCTGTGTCACATCTTATCTCTGAAGCCTCTCTCGCTCACTGTAGTGCCTCTGGCTCGGTCCGGGTCAGGCTCTGTAGATATTTAATGACTCGGCTCGGGTCTTTTCCAGGCAACAGACGGGGACGCTCACAGCCATCTTACTCAGCTGTTCGTTTCACCTTGGATTCCAATAATTCTACAAACAATGGGGTGACAAAAACATGCATGCACGCTCTAAATCATCACGTTACCCCTCTGTAATTACTCCCTGTGGAGCAGCTTCCCCTTGACATTTTGTTATGGATTCCTGTAAAGCTGGCTGTGGGGGGAGGCAGCTGCTGCGGCTGCTGAGTGAGCTCCACGCTGGGGGCCATGCAGCAGAGGCACTCGGGTCAGGGCACTCCGTTGCTACACAACACGGGCCTCAGGTGTCGACGCTCAAAATGAGGGATGTGCCATAGAAGAGGCTATTGATGTTTTTGACAGAAATGTCTGCGGTGGGAGAAAAAACAGCTGCTTCAAAAGCAGTCGAACCCTCCAAGTAGGAAACATCACATGGCATAGTTGCAGACCATGAAACATTATCGCTATGGTCTTCTTACGCTGTTCATGAAACAGGCCTCGATTACATGGCCTGTAATCTCCTGACCCTGTAGCCCGGTCTCCAGGGGCTCCTTGTTCTCCCTCCTCCTGTGTCCCCCTCTGTCATCGTTCCTCCCCCTGTGTGGACGGGGAAACTCTATAATGAAATTGATCGGAGACGAGCCTTTCAGTTGTGGTTTCAGGATGCAGCAATGTGAGGAAAGCAACCAAAAACATCCTGTTTAGACCAATTCATTGATTCTATTGACCACGTTTCTCACCACGTTGTGTAGTTAATATTTTATACATCTTCAGTTCATCTTATGGTGATACTATTATATTTGTATCATCTTTAAATGATGTTTGCTCATATGTGAGTGAGAGAGGCAGATGGAATGAATCGCCTCTAGTTGGGTTTAATGAGGATTAACTGGCCTCCTGTGAACATTATTGGTCAGAAAGTGACCGGACAGACACGATGCTGCAGCAACATTTAATTAAAATGAACTGATTTCATTATCTGCACAGATGTAAGATTATTCCTACTTAAAAATGTGCATTACGGTAATTATGAAGTATGGACTGCCAAAAGTGGCCGACGTTATTCAAATGTAGCCTTCATACATTAATCAAAAACCTTTCATTGTAATGCACCTCCACCAGAAGTCTGCATGCAGTAAACATTGCCAAAGAGAACATTTGTGAAAATGTCAATGCATAATTAACCTAGAAGGCTGTTCCTGCACAAAGCGCCCCTTTGAAGCAAAATGTAACACATTACCATTTAGTTCCATTACCATGCTAGTAACTACAAAGTCCCAGGTGTTTAAAAATCAGTTTAGATTGAAGAGTTTGTCTCTAGGCTGTAGATTTGGATATAGTATCATTTTAGTACATTGTTATTATTAATATATCGTGAGACTTTTGTACACTGTTAAATTAAATAATAAATATGCTCTTGATTTATTCCATGATTTTCTTCTCGAAAATACAAGTTTTGATTTACAGAAGGAATAAGGTCTATTGAGCTGAATATTTGATCCGTGATAATACTCCATATGTATCTGATATTGCATACAGCTGATACAGCTCCCTCCTCTCTCTGTCTGCAGGTCTCATTCTTCTCTTCTATGTAGTTTTCTACATCTTCCTTGCCGGCTTGTTTGCCCTCACCATGTATGTAATGCTGCAGACCTTGGATGAACACAAACCAACCTGGCAGGACAGGCTCTCCACACCAGGTGCGGTTACTAATGATACCAGCTCCAGGAACGCGGGTCGCAGCCCGTGTGGCGCCGTGTCGTGAACCCCTTGCTTATCTCTTGTCCCTCACAGGCATGGTGATCCGACCCAAAGCAGATGAGTCCTATGAGATTGTCTATGACATCCGGAACACTGAGAGCTGGGACACATACGCTCAGGCCCTGGACAAGTTCCTGTCACGTAAGTCTGACTCTGGGCCGCTCGTATAGTGACTGAAAAAGCTTACTGCTGTGGATTATCCCAACGATCTCGAATGAATTGTTTTTACCTAATAAGATATAGAGGTAGGAGATTGCCTTGCAGCAGGGTTTTAGTTGAGTCATAAGCCCTCGCAAACAAAATAAACCCCAACCTCGCTCTCTCCCGCTGCAGCCTACAATAACTCCGTCCAGGCTGAGAAGAATAATGCGTGCACCCCAGACCAGTACTTCCTGCAGGAGGACAGCGGCGATGTGAAGAACAATCCCAAGCGCTCTTGTCAGTTCAACCGCACCATTCTGGAGGACTGCTCCGGAATCAATGATCGTTACTATGGTTACCATGACGGCAAGCCGTGCATCATCATCAAGCTGAATCGGGTATGAAAGAGAATAAGGGGAAGAGAGAGGGATGGTGTTGCTAGGAGACGTGGAGTGACTGAGATAATGAAACTGGTTGGGAATAAGGGAAAGAGTATACCAGTAAAAATATATAACACAGTCAGTATGAAGATAGTGGTCGTTGGTTATTGCATTTCTCTTTAATTTTTCCAGCATGTCTTATATCAATTTTCAACCCGATTCTCCATATCTCTGTGTTTGGATAAGAGTGAAATGAGAATAGTGCTGTCTTTCTGTCTCACCAGGTGATTGGGATGCTGCCAGGAAAGGATGGACAGGCTCCATTTGTCACCTGTGGTGCAAAGGTAATCCCCTTTTTGCCTTTCACAATGAAAGGTGTACCATAACAATTTGGATTTCAGCCCATTCACAGCTATTGTGCCTCACTCTCATCTGCAATATGCCACCTACTGCTCCTTTCCACTCCCTTTAATGTCTGTACTTGTCACGTTTCACATCTGTGTTGCGTGCCACTTCATCACGTACATCACCTATATATGTCATTTTTTCTTTTTTCCCCAACATTGTGTTCCATTTATTTGCTCACTCTCAGAGATACAAAGTTGGCAAAGATCAATGGGTAAGAACGGGATGGAGCCTGTGCTGTTAGACTTTAAATTATGTTAAAACATGCATAGTACTAGTATAGATTTTAGATATATGTCTATCGACATTATGTTGTTCACATTCAATAGACTGCTGAAGCAGACAATAGAAATTAGATGTAAAGAAAAGAAGGAGATCGATGTATCGTTCTACATGTATGAAGTGGTTTTAAGTCATGAAGTTGTTTGACACCCGCAGAAAGAAGACACTGACAAAATTGGAGAATTGCTGTACTTCCCTCCAAATGGCACTTTCAACCTTATGTACTACCCTTACTATGGCAAGAAAGCTCAGGTAAGATTGTGTTTGAAAGGGAAATATTACTTAATTTGGCAAATATTGTCTCCAATAAGTGAGCAGCTAGAGGTTGCATTATAGAATGCATTACTTCCTGTGTTCAAAGATGATCTGTTTGTTGCAGGTGAACTACTCTCAGCCTCTGGTTGCCGTCAAGTTCCTTAACATTACTACCAATCAAGATGTCAACATCGAGTGCAAGATCAACGCCAACAACATTCCCATTGGAAGTGAAAGAGACAAGTATGCTGGAAGAGTGTCTTTCAAGCTGAGGATCAACATTAACTAAGTTGACCGTTTTTTTTTCCTCTCCTGAAAACTACTTTCTTCATTCTCTGCAACATTGCACATACACAGAAACAAATCTCAGTATTCACACCCTTTGCAGGATTTGTTTACAAACCCCTAAACCTTTGGGGGAAATTGTTTGTCCAGCTGTGTGGCCAGATGGGGGCAAGAATAAAAGGGTGGTAATTCTGTCATTATTTCTGTCTGTGAGCTTTGGGACAAATTCTTTTCTGTAAATTAGTTTGAGGTGACGTCTATTTATACTGCATGACAAACTAGGGGATATAAAGGATGTGAACAAGTGTTTTCAAAGTTTGCAAGGATCAGCAACATTAACACTTAATTGCTGCTCCCCTCCTGCTGCCTCCTTATAGAGTACCCCTCTATATACCAATATACACAATTTACAATACAAAATGTGTATATCTACAGTATTTATACAGTATCATAACCTTATATCAGTACGTCTATTTTGTTGCACTTAAAAGAAAAATCCAACAGACTCACATATATCTTGATGGATGGATGCAGAGATGAAGCCATTTTGCATGTGTGTATTGTCTTTAGTGTGCTATGAGGGCAGGAGGCCCCTATGTCCCACCTCTCTGCTAAGTGTGAAATAAGGTTATGTTAAACCACTGACCACCAGGAGGGGCCACACTGTAATCTACTAAACCTTACACGCAGCAAGTGTGTGTGTTTCCATAACAACGTACTGTAAGATAGGCATCTCCCCCAAAAAACAGGAGTTACAGTAGTGTGTGTGTGTGTGTGTGTGTGTGCTCCATTCACAGGTCCCGTTTCATACTGTAGGTCGGGAAGTTGCATGCAATGTGCAATATTCATTAAGTGGCATACATTATGAATGCCCCAGTCCATTCTTCGGCTGATATTCACACTGGTTGTTTGGCCAGCTTATGAAACAGACGTGCTTGATATTTGGGTTTCTGAATTATGAAATGACAAGTCAGTCATGTTATCACCTCAGTTTGACAACCTACCAATCATCCAACGGCTAGAATTTAAGCTTCCTGACTGCCAACCAACCACCTGAATATCAAATGAAAACAACATAAATGACCCTCCTGCTGCACGATGACGTTCCACTCCTCCACTGTCACTGCGTCTATCATTTGATCCCTAAAGCTAAACCAACTCTCAATTTTAAAGTAATTTAAACAAATATTTAGCATTTTTTCCTCTCTTTTTTTGGGTGTATTGCATCTATTTCATGTGTATCAGAAATAGATGCCATTGTCGTTTTTTGTATTGATTCACACTGGAAGTGTGCTTTGAATTAATCCATGTACAGTTTTGGAGGATGTAGAAGGTTTGTGTTTGTCCCATTCATACTCATTATCATCCTGGATATCAAATGGTTAGTTTACATATTATTTTAATGGAGACTAGAGTCTTGAATATGTGAGGTGGTAGTTTTGTTTAATAGTCCTCTAGGAAATGAACAAAACTGGAGATTTGCTATTTCTATTTACATTGAAAGGGAATTTTCTTTCCTCATTTTAAGTTGTTGTTTTCTTGTAGTATTCTGTTGACAACCAGTTTGAGCCTGTTGAAAAAGCATAGATGAGGCCGGAGTTTGGTGCGGTTTACTTCACGTGCATTCATTGTGCAGTCCAACAGACACCTGAGTGAATCTGTGGAGTCTTTTAAACTCACATTGCTTTGGCACGGCCACGAAATCCCACCAATGAGACTGTGATCCTGCCTTGCCATCACAGCAAATGTGGAACACAAGCATCTGTTCGCTCACATTAAGGTCTGGCTCGACTCCACCACTTAATTTTTCTCAGAGCAATGTGTTCCTCTCCAAATGTCTCACAGTGTCTAAATGGGACATCATTATCTGAGCAGGACAGGACGCATCTGATCTGATGCAATTATCTGATCTATATCTAAAGGGTTATTGGTAATGAAGGATGTGCCCCAACAGTCATCTAAGGCTCTTTTTTTTTTTGCTTTTTGTGACCGTCCACTGAGCAGTTCATATGTATTTCTCCTCTGGCATTCCTTCAACACTTACTTAATTTCTCTGTAATCTCTTAATCTGGTCAACTAATCCGGAGCAGGCACGCTCAACTTCTTTACTCGACTTTGTGGCTCCTCCTCCTCGTATCAAATGCCTAAATCAAAATGGATAAAGCAAGGTTCTCTTATTTTTTAACACATTCATGCCTACCTTTACCCCAGACGTTCTTGAATTGATCAAACCCTTTAAATCACAACATGGCAAATAAAAATGTTTTGATCCATCACCTAATTGGCCATTCTTGTTTCACTCATGTGCATGTGGAGAGTCGTTCTTCAACCAAAGATCTTCATGACAGTTTAAATTTGATTTATTTGTGCTGCACTGACGCATCCTCAGCAGAGAGATACTGTGGGATACGGGTGGAGGGCATAAGACCCTGCGTTATTAAAAGGCCTACTCTTATATAATAATAATAATAATACGCACAAAAGGAACGTTTCACTCCAACATAACAGTGCCTCCTGGTGGACAGACAGTGTTGTTCCCCAGTGTCACAGAATGTTATTTCCCGTTATCTCCATTTATCTGTTGTTGTTTATTTTTCTATGATAATTTGGAGATGTCTTCAAAAAGCAATACATTTATTTCTTGTGGGGCTGTGTGATGTATTGAATAAAACGGCTGTAACTGAATCAGTGTTTCATCAAGAGCAAAGAAGAGATAGGAAAGAACGTGCAGGTAGATGCAGTCAGGCAAGTTTGCCAGTGTGCATTATTATCATGATGGAATAATATTTAAAAAAAAAGTGTTTTATTTATAAAAGAGTATTTTTATTGTTATTTTCTTGTAAAGAGGAGAGAATGTATAAGCTTGGATTGTATCATGTCGTGGAAGCCACCTGGTAGGTTTCTGCATTTAACTGAACAAACAAATGGCAAAATGTTAGCATTGGTTGAGAGGTTTTTTTTTCATGGTTTGAGTCCTTTGTACTTTTAAATTGAGCTCATAATGCTTGTGATGAAAGTTCATTGAACATTGTGATCTATTGTGTCAGACATAGTCGTTGACAGTAAATTGATGGTGAATACATCAGAAAGAGCGTTCAAGGAACTTTCAAGTGCAAAACCTTCAGGAACTTTTCAGAACAAACGTCAGAGAGTCACCTGTTCATGTTTTAAACAAGGAATAATTTCAACAAATCTAATTTTCTCCACCTAACCCCTGCGTCTTAAATCGTACGGTTGCCTATTGACTGTGGTGTAAGGATAGTTCAAGAACGAAATCTATGAAATGTGTTGAGATACTCTTGCCCCCAAAAGGATGATTATTCTATTCTGGATCTTTATTTTTTGCTCTTACTGTATGTATATTTTGCTCATGTTTACTGCAAACCAAGATAGAGAAATAAATAAATGTCATTTAAGGGAACTTAGGCTCACACTTCGTTTTTTGCCTCTTGGTCATCATTGGTGTCGTCAGAGGATGAGAGAAGATTTAAAAATCCCTTCCCAAACATCTCTTCTTCTTCTCAGTCTTCCTATTTAAAACACCTCCTCACTGCTGCCTCGTGTTTGCGCATGCGCGATGCCCGTCTGCGCCATTAGTAATATTTTGGTGAAAATTATTATTTAGTATTTCGGACGAGCCACTGGATAAACGATGCTTGGATAAAACTGTTTAAAAGTTGTGTCACAGCTTCTAAAATGATTTTTATATAGTTTTTCTGTTGTTAAACCTGGATTTAAACTCCAGTCCTTCTGGCATTGAAGTAAAAGCTGTTTTCATACAGTTTGCTGTGGGGCTTTTCTCCAGGAATTCAAGCTAACGTGTGGTGAGTTAAATGGTAACTTTGTGCGTTAAGTATTCCTTTAAAGCTGCGATGTGTAAGATATTTTATCTGCATGTGGAAAATTGATGTTGACGTTATGTGAATGCCATGTAGCCTTGTGTTGCAGAGATATCTACTGAAATGAGCATGCTAACCAGCTAGTCAACCATCCTATTTACATTTTTTGTAGACACACTTTTATGTATTGATCATATACAAGTGTTCCAATTATTTCAATGTCTTTGGAGGAAGAAAAAAACCCAAAATGAACAGAAACTTAACAGTTTCAAACTTTGAACCAGAACTGGAAACAGCTCCTCCTCCTCTCCTCCTCCTCCTCCCAGCTGTCATATCTGCCGCTAGACGGGCATAGAGAGAGAACCTTCCGGACCAACTGCAGGATCCTGACCCAAAGGGACGCTGAGACCAGCTGAGTATCACTATAATATCACCAAATTTCATGAGATAGTGAACTCGTTTTTATCTTGTAATACCACTTGTACCTGGGGAGGCGCTAGACTTAAGCATCTAGTCTGCCCTCAGTCCAACATGAGAGGCCAAAGAAGTAGAGCTGACCTTGTCAATCCTTAAAGGCACAGGATGCCTCGACATTTTAACAATTTGTATAAATATAATGAGATTAAATTCAAAGTGGCAGAAACAAGAAATGACAACATGGAGGAGAGCAGGTGGCAGCTCTAGACACACCTTCAGTTAGCAGTTAGCTCTAATCTGATCTTTCATGGTCTGATCCCTGAAAATACGAGTTCTCGTTTCTGCCACTTTGGATTTAATCAAATAGATAAACTATCACAGTGTACACAGTGAGTGGCAGTAAAACATCAAACATGGCACATGTGAAGATTCTCTCACGGCTCTCAGCATGTCAGCAGTTTGGTGTCATTTTGCATATTCCTGCCTGCTGTTAGTTGATTTTCTTTCTTCAATTTAACTGAGGACTGCAAATTGAGATGGTATGGACCCAGTATGGAGGTGAAATGTTGACCTTTTGTTTGTTTGGAACATGTGATCAGATCTTACGCATTGCAAGTGGAATGACCATATTGCCTATGTGGATCATTCATCATTCATCGCGGCTTATTATGAATCAAAATGTAGTAAAATGTCAAATGTAAAACGGCTTTTTTTAGTGGGCAGAAAAGGAAACCAGCCAGTGTCAAATGTAGCGCCAGGTGATGTAATCTAATGTAATCTCATTCACCATAATCCCCACTGTCTACGGAGCTGTGCACACATACATGTACACCAGTAAAAGGTAAAACCAAAAAGAGTAGAGGTTATGTTCTAATGTGTGAGTGAATGACAATCTCTGCACTTTATTTTCACAAGAGTATCAAGAGGAAGTGAATTTGTAGCAGAAATACTGCCAGCAACACGTCGTCATCCTCCTACACACATCACAGTTTAAAGGTCACAGATTAGAGTCCTGGTGGTGTTCCAGTAGAACAGATTGTTGTTCATAATCATAAACATCCATCGAGTCGAGCTCAGAAATGTGTGCATTCTGTTTGAGTTTGTTTTTTCTTCTTTAACCGGGTGCCGTACAATAGTCTGCCCGCCAACTGCTTGACAAGATTACAGCCGAAGTGTCCTTCCGCTCTCTGACCTTTAACCAGCTGCTGTCTCCTGTTCACTCGGAGGCTTCAGGCTCAATCCTTATCTCTCTTTCTTCACCGTCTCCTCCTCAGAAAGAGAGAGCACAGTCAGAGAAAAGGGACAGAGTCAGGATTACGGTGGCCTTAGAGGTAATTGTGGGTTTAAAATAGTCCAATCAAGAGTAGCGCCATGTGATTAACACTTCCACATGCTATACTTTCTGATACACACACATTCTAGATATTATTATCCTGAATAATCTGCAACCCTTCGAGGTTCTTCAGATCAGGACCTTTTCTTATATTTAAGCAGTAACATCCAAACCTTTCTTAGAAACAAAATGCTATTGTGAGGGGAAACCTTTGTTTTTGGGTTCAAAAACGTCATAATTTCCTTAGATGTGTTCCAGGTAGGGTTGCAAAATTCCAGGAATTTTCAAAAGTGGAAACTTTCCATGGGAAATTATGGGAATTAATTGGAAATAATTGGAATAAACAGGAATAAACTGGGAATTTTTTTAAATTGATGGTTGGCTCTTTAAAGGGGACTTAAATATAGCTGAGGAAAGTTATTTTGTAGCATAATCTTGACTAAAATAAACAGATGCCATTCAAATACACTTGAATATCCATGCCATTCCTCAACCACATGCACAGAGCACACTGCTTAGTGCAGGCTATTAAGACCACGCCCCCTACTGGCACTGTGCATGCCTCCATCACATGTACAGAAGATCACTAGAAGACTGGACCACACTTTAGAGTCTGAAGCACAAAGACTATTGAAGGCACACATTTGAGCTTCTGGACTAAACAAAGTGAAGTAAGTTTTGTTGCTATTATGGGGAAATATATTTATTAAAGCTCCAGTCTACGATTTGAAAGGTTTGAAAAAAGCACCCCCCCCCCCCACACACACACACACACACACACTCCTCCGAGCTCGTATCGTTCTCCCCTGACAGCCTCCCACCTCCCTCTTATTTACAAAATAGTTCACCGAAATGTGTTTCTGAAAACATTTTAGGTGAGAAATAAGCTATGCAGTTGCTGAATCTGTCTTTATTTTAGATCGACAACAGTCAGTTTAAAAGATTTTCGAGAGCTTGCGGGCGGCGCTCTGTCTCTCGAAATTCGCCGCTCCGTGACGGCATTTTGACTTCACCCATGAAATAACTAATTCATGTTCTGTTCAACTTTCAAATAAATCTGTTGAAATATTTGTTGAAAACATTTTGTATGGATGTTTTCTTATGACTTCTGTTCATATTTTTGCTTATAATATATTCCCAGTTAGTTCCCCTAAATTCCCATTAATTCCCATAATTCCTATTATTCCCATGGAAAGTCTCCAAATATGGAATATTTCAAAATTCCCTAGCTAAAGTTCCCGTGGAAATTTACCATAAACTTTCCAGAAATTTACTGGGAATTTTCCTCCCCTTTGCAACCCTAGTTCCAGGTAGTAGTGTCACACAGAACAGATTATATCCACAGGGATGATGGGAAAGTGAGGATTACTCTGCAGCAGAGCACTGGAACCTCTGCTGGATGATGGCTAACATTACACAGTTCAGTGGCATTTAAATGTCAAAGTTATTACATTACATGTCCAGACTAGTCAGAAAATAGCAATCTGAATTCTCGCTTTTTTTTACACATTTAATCATACTGAACATGATATAAAAATGTACAAAACAGAGAAATTGATTCTCCGCACTCACACCAGTCGCTGTCTGTGCCTCATAGTCCTTTGTTACAGTGCGTGTTGATTCTTTTGTCTGTAATACCTCTTTGATCAGGATAGATTGGTCCTGGATTGAAAGGCTACAAGGCATTTAGAGCAAGTCAGCTTTGGAGGGAGCATACTAAGTCACAAAGCATTAGTTACAATTAAATTAGCTGTCATTTCAATGGAATTGTAAATATAAAAAAAAGAATCACATATGGGTGGGGTTAGGCACAAACATGAACTGCAATCCATTACAAACACTCCTGTGACACATTTGCAATAACATTATAGGCTTAACAAATGCTGCAATAGGTGTTTCTGTTATTAAGTGCACCTGAAATAATTCATTGTTTAGCCATAGCCTGAATGCATCAGCTGTCTTAAAAATACCTGAAGGCGAGCCATGATCTAATAAAATATGATGAGGAAAGTCCACTGGCAGAAAGCCAACTAACTTTCAGTATCAGTTGATTGTTGATGCAGCACTTTGGTTGGGAGGGACAGTATGGCACGAGTCAGTTTCCTTGAGAAGTTAACACCTTGTGTTTGCAGCAAGACATTCCTGTGTGATGCCCAGGATGCTGCGAGGACAGTGCAAATACTGTGGAGTCTGATCGCCCCTGTTTTCTATGGCAAGTCCAGCATGTTGTTTTCTTCCAGGGCTTTCTGCGTCCTATCATAAACCCCTCCGATGGCCTGAACCACTCTGTTCAGCAGCATGCTCAGCTCCTCCTGGCTCTGCACACACACCAGCTTGAAGAAGAAACCCCGATCCGGCATGGCGATGAAGGCCAGCTCGGCGGCCCTGCGGACGAACCAGGTGTGGTGGTTGGCCAGGGTGCTCTGGTAGGCCTCACGACAGAGCTCCGAGGGGCTCCTCAGCCGGCCGGCCACCGGCGTCTCCGCCAGCTTCTCCAGGAAGAGCTTCAACCAAAGCAGAGCGCGATGCAGACGCAGAAGAGTCCGGCATCCGGAGTCCGTCTGGTGGTTGAAGTCCACCACTCCTCGGTCTAGCTCCACCCAGATCATGGAGCGCACTGAGTGATAAGCCCCGACGCGCTGTGAGGCCTCCTCATTGTTATCACTTGTGCCGGCCTCAGTGTTCTCACTGTTTATTGAGTGTATATCTGGGCCCAGCTCTGCTTCAGGGTTCCCTTCTGCCAACAGGGCCAGTTCACGGATTATACCGGTCTTGCTTTCTATCTCTTTAGATATTAGTCCCACCATCGGGCCCAGCGCTTCCATAAACCTGGAGGAGTAACCCAGAGCAGGATGAATCATCTTACAGTCCAGCTTATCCCATACAAACATGTATGACTTCATCCTTTCTAGCGGCTGTAAACTAATTCTACCTTCATCTGCTCGTCTTACCTCACAAGCTCGTCCCAGCTGGACAGATACGGCTGCAGCAGCACGTCGGAGGTGTAGGCCGGCGCCCCCAGCAGGTGGGAGAGCAGCAGTGACGCCTGGAATTTCTGACCAGGGCACCCCTCGATGAGCTGAGGGCCCTCGGCCCCGTCGGCCCCGCTGCTGTTGTACAGCTGGTGAAGCTGGCGGTGGGGGATGGGCGGCCGTGTGAGAGTGGGCGGCGATTGGCAGCGGACAAAGAGGGAGAAAATAGCGGAAGTGATTCACGGCATTCAAATTAGCCATCTGCTTCACAAGATCCCACCTTATGGAGGAAATGTAATAAGTGAAGAAATGCTTCATAACCCGTCTCCTCTTACCGTGTTCTCCTGATTATAACCTTTTAAGCACGAATCCCAGTGGTAATCCAGACCTCCCTCTGCAGGGAGAGGTTGTGAAGAGAAACAAGAGGAATTTAAGTTAATTTGTTTGCAGAGACGTTTTTTTCTCTGATAAAACTGCAACAGGAGGACGTTGTGCAAACAAGCATTCAACACATCAAAGTAAGATATTTAAAGGTTTTATGGGTCAATGGGATTTCTGCATGTTAAACTTGCAATAACTGGGTTTTTTGCTATTAGTTACCCCCTTTTTTTTATCCTCACATTGTCATTTGATGTGTTTTATCACATATAAAGTATGATTATCGCCGCTTTAAATAGGTTGAAAGCATATAGTTTTATAATGGCTCATTACAGTAATACGCATCACTGTCGTAACCGATCTGTCATGCTGTTCTCAACAGAAACCGACAAAGAAGGCAGACTATTTCTGATTTGATTCATTTTTACTTTCTTGATTATTTCCAGTTAAATATAGTAGGGTGCGTAATGCATTTTAAAATTTGGTTTGTTGTTATATTTGTTGAAATTCTCTCCATCCCGATGTCAATAAATCAGTTGCTCTGACAAAATAGCAAAGTTACTGTGGCTGTCCCGGGATCAGCCGACCTGCCCGTCTATCTAGCTATCCAGTTGCTTGTTTATTGTTTATGTGTCACCTAAAGGGAGGGGCTAGTTAGGGTCACCGACCTGGCAACTCTCTTTCTCATCAGAAATGAGTTGGCAACACTGGGCTGACTTTTTTTTGATACTTTTTTAGATCGTGGCATATGGCACAAAGACAAGTAGAGGCAGCTAATAAAACAAAGCAGTAAATAACATCCTTTGGACACCAGGTCGTGATGTTGACTTTTAATCTTTAGTTCATTCCAGCCTACGACAAAAACAACCCTTTTGATTATAATTGCTGACTTCCTCAGCACTCATCATGTGAACATGACAAGTCGCTGGGATTAATTTTGGACCCTGTCGAATTCTCTTACACGCCTCCTCAAAGATCCATACTCAGCATTATTATACTCAAATGTATGGTATGAAAATCTGTCACACTGATACACAGCAGGCCTATTCCCTCATACTTTGTGACAAACTGTTGCATATTGCAGTCAGTTTACAGAAGTCAAACGATTCCTCGGTTTTATTTGGGACCTTCTGGCTCCAAGACTCGAGACGACACGCATCAAGCCCCCAAAAGACTCTCATGACCAACTGAGCTTCCTGTCAGACAGCTTGGCTAGTTAGCCTAGCCTCACTGAACGACCAAACTCCCTAGTGTCTCTCTAACTTGACAGTGACCTTCTGTCGACATGGCCAAATATCCACAGCGATGTTTGTCTCAAACTAAGAGCTGTGTCTAAATTTCAGTTTCCTGAAGGAGTTTCTATGACGATGCAGAGCTGGCTGTTCGTGCTTCCAACAGAACTTTTCTTTCAGCGCAAATCTCACTCAAGTCTCTCAAATTCAGGCCTAATCCAAGCTGGTGAAATGATCACATGATCCCATTGGACATTGTTGCGATCCTTACCAGATTGTTCACCATATAAAATAAATATTGGTAGGTTTTATTCATATTTACGTTGACTTTTGGATCAAAATGGGAAGGAAACATTAAAGTTTCTATTCAAAATTATATTTCTTTTCTTTTTCTTATGTTCCATTATTTATATTTAATACTATCCAATTTAAAGCCAAAATAAAATAGTTTATTATTTTAGCATACTTAGGACAAAGATTCCTACAATACAATACATAGTTTTACTTAGTTTCGTTTTTGTTTCTCCATCGACAACATCGTCTCTCTCTCTCTCTCGAGAGAGAGAGAGAGAGAGAGAGAGAGAGACGATGTTGTCGATAGAGAGAGAGAGAGAGATCATCATCTAAAAACACACTTCAAAAACATGTCAAATCACACACAGAAATACTTCTGTTATGTTGCTGAAGGATTTTGGAGCATGAAGAGTGAGCAAGAAAGTGGCGTGACCACCATGCTTGATTCAGCTGCCAGCACGCCATGTGACACATTCCTGGTAAAGAGCACATGCATTTCAAACAAGGGAGGGATTGTATAGATTATGAGTACAAAGTAGGAACCACACATACTCACTAACACACACACACACACACACAAATACACAGAGGGAGAAATACTCACGGAGCCACAGGGAGCCGAGGAACAGCAGCAGGACTAAGATAGCAGCAGCAGCCTTGCTCTTCACACCCATGCTGAAGTCCAGTTTCGGGTCTGCCGGTCCCTCTCAGTCCCTTCTGTTTTTCCCTGTAGTTTAATTCCTCTGTGTCTCACATGAGTTCCTGTCCCCTTGCACTGGCTGTCACCACGATTACCGGCTGCCGGACCCTGCCTCTGACCCCCCTCCCTGTCCTTGCAAATCTTTCATACTCCCCCCCAGAACCTTAAATAAGAAGTTCTCTCCACCATCGTACCTCACAGAGGTATTGGCTCTCTTTCACAACAGCTGCTCTCACTCGTCTCTGCCTTCTTTTTCTTGTTTTCCTCTTGAGTCACGTCTTTTCCTCTGCCCTGCCTTTGTTTCTGACTGATCCTGAAGCTGCTCCTTCTCTTGTTGCGTTGCTCAATCTGAGGGTCCAGAGATCAGCCGAGCGTTCAGCCACTGGCTGATAATGCAGAGCCAGCGCAGCTTGTCTGCCAGGAACCCCCCTCCCTCCAGATTCACCTCCTATGTATGCGCTGTATTCCTGGTCAGAGGAAGCACTTGCTCCCTCTCCTCTCCTGTCTTCTCCTCCCACCACCACCGCCCTCCCCCCCACTCTTTCTCTCTCACCCTCTCTCTCTATAACTCATTCACACACACCATTAAGAGCACCACCACAGCCACCGCACATTACACAGCTGACACCCATTTCACTTGGTTTAAATGAGGGTATAACGTCAAACACATGAGAACCCCCCCCCCCCCCCCCCCCACAGACACACACACACACACACATTCTTAATATTTATATCATTGCAACCTAGAGTAAACCTTATAGCTGTGATCAATTTGTCTGCTTCCAGTGGCTGACCAGAGAGCCATGTGATACCAAATCCACGTTTGTCAATGAATGACAAAGTCTAACCAAGCTTATCCTAGCTGAGATGGCAAAATGAACAAAGATGTCCATTCACGCTAATCTAATTCTAGGTAGGACAAAGATGTCTGCAGTTGCACAAAACATAGTGGGAGCAAGGAACCATTTTGCAGAAGAAAAAAACATCTAATGTCCTTTCCCTTATCGCCTTATTTACAAAATGTTATTCATATTCAATAATATATCATGTTGCATTTCTTAATGCTGATTATTTGGAGATGTCATCAAATTGTTGGAGTCTAAAGTGTGAGCCAGTAAATCAGAAGGATGGATGTGGTGATAGGGTGTTCCCATGATTATCACCTCCGATAGTGATAATCATGGGAAACCCACTGATTGCTCCCTATCACTAGGTTTGCTGTTGCTGCTGGTGGGGGGGTGGGGGCAGACAGTGAACTCCACACTCAAGCCAAACCACATGTGTGCTCATGAAGAGGGACTTAACAATGGTATTTTGCAGCGGAAGAGCGGGAAGAAAGAGAGAAAAAAGTGAGAGCAGGGGCATTAATTATTTGGCTGGGAGGGGCCAGTCATGGGGCTTTTACTCCGTTCAACCAATCTGAAAGGGGAGACTGTGAATTCCCGGGAAAACATGTGACCCTTCAGAAAACTTGTTTTCACTCCATGTGGCTGGTGATCTCAGATTAAATGCTCTGATAAAATAATGTTCATTTGAAAATAGATATAGTCTCTTAAAATGTATGTTTTTGTCTGGCCAAAAAAAACAGTCACTCTGGTTGACACGATGAGCATGGATTGGGCAGAGCTTATTAGATTTAAGCAAGCGGTATTTATGACCTTATGGTTCAGAAGAGCGACAAAGAGGTATTTTGTCATTGTCAGATAAAATCACACTGGATTTTCCACCAGCTTGCACACAGACAAAGAAACACGGCTGGGAAGTCAAAACGCATGGTTTCTTTGCTTTTAAATGGAAGTAGAACGCACGTCTCCGGAGCAGGATGGTTGAACATAACGGAAGTAGTGCATAGGTTCATGGAACATGATTGTTATTGATTTTTGTGGGTGTGACCTCTAGTGGCTCAGGGGCGGAGGTACCCTGAAGTTTCAAATTGAAACAAGCATTCAAAATTGTATGTGTATTTGGAATGTATTCAAATACAGCTCCTGATCCAACCACATTATTTCAACCCAAAAAAACTTTTGTCAATGTGGCTTTATGGATGTGGCTTTTTTTTTATAGCTGTTAAAAAAATCTGTCTGAAATTTGTCCAGGAGGTCCTCAGTGTCAGTTTATTTGAGATAGTTAGATGGAGTTAGGAGAAAAACATCTTGATTTCAACTGTACAGAAGAATTAAACAAGAGCAAACATTGGACTCCAGACTGGGAGAACTACACTAATCTGACATATTGCTGGAATTTTCCTTTATCTTAATTCTTATCTTACCTTATATTTAATTCACCCATGATTGGCTGAAACAAATGCATACGATCTGCTCAGCTCTGTGAACAGGATGCCTTGGAGGCCTGACTGATCCAGCTCTTCCTCTGTCTCTCAGCACTGAACTGAACTGAACTTAGTGTGAGACACACAATCCGCCTTCTGGAGGCTCCAGTTACCTTAAAGAAACTCATCTCTGTTTCCCTAACTGTATATTTAGAAGGACATCACATACTGTGCAACTCACATGGCACATTCCAAAAATCAGTGTGTTGCCCTTGTCTCTGCGGAGTGACACCTACTTATATTACGCACCGTACTAATTATAAGAGCAAGTTTAATCCCTGGATTTGAAATAAGTGAAACGTCTTGATTGTCTGTTTTGTGCTTTTGAGAGTTTATCTTTGTAGCACGATCCTCAATCAGCATTTCCACATCTCTATGTTTGTGGGTTTTATGAGCATTGTCCCCCTCCAGCCCTCTAACCCCGCCACACTTTGGTCTGCAGACACCCCGCCAGTTAAAGTGACAAGGCTGGATGTATTAATATACCCGGACACATGGCAGGGCAAGAGCAGGCCTTCCTGCAGGGTGTACGTTTTGCTGCTGTTTTCTTTGCTCTAACTACATTCGTTGTATTAAGACACAAGTTTTCACACAAATGCAGGACAAATACAAGAAGTCAGCATTACTATGAAAATGTGTTGTTGGGGATTTTCCCATAAAAAAAGAAACAATCATAGTAATCCTCCAATATATGACAAATATCAAGATAAAGCTGCTATTATCCAAAACGGTGTATAGGCATATAGGAGCTTAACGGCATAATGTCAAATATTTTCAAATCATGCTTTCATACAACTGGCATCATCTCAGATAGTTTGTCTAATGATCAGGATGATGATTATTGTGGGTGACCGCAGTGTGACATGAAGTCCCGGTTTAGTGTTTCCCAGCTGCTGTGTAATCGGAGTCGTGCATGGCAACAGCCGGGGTGGGCGACAGTCAGGACGTTGGGTGGGGGGGTTTAGGGCTCTTCCTCTCCGTCTTCACTCTCTCTCTCTCTCTCAAACATATTATTTAAATACAGTGCAGTGTGGTGGAGGGGTCTCGGGAACAGGATGGAAGCGTGCAGGTTTTGGATAGTTTTTGGAGTTTTAACGACACTTGGGACATTAATGGTTCAGGGTAAGTGGCGCAGACATTTGGCACATCGTGTGCGGGGCAGAAAATCAGTGTTCAGAGAGACAACCAACGCTAAAATGCTATACATTGATGGGCATGCCAGAGAAAACGCTCCATACTTTACAACCTCTGAAAACTGAATATTTATAAATATATATAACTTGATATATCTTCGACTTGGTGTAAAATCTGGCTTATAATACAAACCAATCAACGCATTTTGGTGTTATAGTTTTATGTATTGATGCTGATGTCCACACAGATCCCTCTGTTCCATAACCTGTCCCGTGATTGAATATTCCTTTGAGTATAATCAGTGAAGTGAGGCAGAGGGTCGTCTGTGCTTCGTGTACAGCGTCCTGCTCGGTACAGATGGGCTTCTGCAACAGGAGGGTAACAACAGGCCAGAACAGGCTGCAGTGGAAGCAGGAGTGAAAGCCTGGATGTGATGGAAGTTTTAAAAATCTGCAAATCCCACTCGGGAGGGGAAAGGTATGATGAGTTGCTCACAACAGCTGTGGGCAAATCCTCCTGCCCATCTCATTGGCCAAGGTCAGGAGGAGGAATGGTTAAACAATTCCTCCGTGACAAGGTGTCAGCATGGACACACTAAAACCTGAAATGTAGAGTCTTGATATTATTGGTCTGACATGGTTATGGCATGTCTTGAATATCACAGGAAGAGTTTGGGAACAGTGCTGTTGGATTGGTGTCCCACACTGCTCAACTCTTCTTTAAAGCATACGTTAGGATGCTAGAAATAAGACGATGCAGACTTTGTCCCGGACAAGCTTTTTACACCCTTTCAGATATGAACAGTGTCGTCGCAATGTACTTATCAAGTTGACGTTATCACTGTGGGATGCTAAACTAGAAATGAACTTGGGTTGAGGTTGTTATCAGCTGTTTGCTCTAATTCCAATCTTGATATGGATTAACTCATTTAAGGTGTGATACTAGTTCTGATATTAGGAATGAACTCTTCTCCTTCGGTGCTCATCCAGTTGTGATGATCACACTATAAGGTGAACTGAGCGCGCCGCCACTATGGGCCAACCTGACCTGATTCCTAACACGTTTTTGATGATGGGAGGAAACCCACACAAGTACAGAGAACATGCAAACTCAACACAGAAAGGACATGGGACCAGAATTTGAACCTGGGACCTCCCTGCTGTGAGGCAACATTGCTAACCGCTGCAGTCCCATGATGCGTAGTGGAATGAAATGCAACTGACTGCTAACAAGTCGGAGAGTCTGGACTGATCTCAGTTGTATTTTTGTTAAACCATAAGTACTGTCTATGGTTTTTTGACCATGTTTAAGCTTGTCAAACACGGACTTGCGTTCAAAAAAACCAACATGACTAATAATTATTTTGCATTTATCTGTACAATATTTTTTCAGGGTGTTGGGACTCAATTTAAGGGTCTTGAAGCATCCCTAAAAACGGGCTAAATACTCCTATGGCACATGGTCAAACAGGGAGCTTGGCTTGCCTTTCCCCCAGTCAAACAGTGGTGCTGTAATGTTTACCTGTGTTGCCGTGTTGTTCTGACCTGTTGTGCTGCCTTCTACCTTAAAGGGGTCATCTCAGCCAAATCACAAACATGTTTTCATGCTCAGCTACTGCTGTCTCGTGATTTCCTCAGCCAAAGTTCTGGGATATCCAAACCATTTGACCACTTTGATCAGCTCCGCATCCCTTCAGTCATCACCTGCAGGCTTTGCCAGCATCTCTCTCCCTGCAGCTGCAGAAAGTGACCGAATCATAGATGTCAAACATCAACGTAGTTTGTATCCACGTGACTAACCAAGATTATGTTTTGGTAATTCTGATTCTGTCGTCTCAAAGTCGATGGGTTTATTTGATTGGGTAACTTTTTAAGTGCTGTGGTTTAGTTTAGTTTAGTTTAGTTTATTAGGATCCGGGATCCTAATTTCTGGATCCATTATGGTTAACACAAGCTGAAGACATTTTCACATTTTTACATCTATGATATCTCTCAGTAAATACACTTTTGGGGAACTTTGAAGCTTTTGAGTGTCTTAAAAAAGCCGGTTGCTAACAAGTTGCTAAATGAGACAAAAACATCATCACGGCGACTTGTGTACATGTAGTTCGTTTAAAGCCTAAGGTTAGCCATTTGCATTCACGCTTCAAAGATCATAAAAGTGCTGTCCATTTTTTAACTTTTCTTTCTGAAAGAAACATGTAAGTATCGTACATTTGTTGCCACAGGGCTTATTTTACGCAATAATCAAAAATCCTGATTTTAGTAGGCCGTCAACTTCCTTTCTCTCTACCCAATTCCTTTGTTGTGTTGTGTTATTAAATTGGAGGAGGTACTATGACTCTGTTTACAAACTCTGGGATGTTGGCCTAAGTGATGAAATACACAGGAATGACACTTTTTTTATTAGGTGTAATACTTAACAATATCTAATCATTAACAACTGGAGGGAGACATCATTAGTGCGACATCTCACTACTGTCATTACACTGCTACTACACAGATTGTCCCATGGGAGGTTATGATCTAGCTGAAGCATATGTGAGGTGTTTGTGTCTGACTGCACTGGGAACAAATTGATCACGGGGGACGACATCTGTACTTCCTTGTAGTATGTAGTTACATTCTGCCTAATGATGGTATTGATGATTATTGTCGATGACCTGAGTGTGACTTAAATGTGTCCTGGTTTAGAGTTCCCCAGCTGCTGTGTAATCTGAGCTTTGGATAGCGACAGCTGGGAGGGAAGAGGCAATGTGTTGGAAATAACCTCTGCCTTAGTCTCTCTTCAAGTCTATACTGAAATATAGCCAAGGAGTGCAGTGATGGGTAAACCACCATTGCCATTAAGTGAGCATGACCAGAAGACTGCAGAGTTACTACACGTGGTCCCGAAATGATTTGATCCCAAACTTCCAAAACTCCAATTATGTTCAAAAATTATTTATTATTTATTCAATGTTATGAGGGGAAATTGTGAAGTAGAAATGCTTATATATAGAACAAAAATATGTTCTGTAAATATATGAATCTGTCAACAATGATTATTTTAATGACTTACCATTGTAAACATACATCATTACAAAGTACTCTTATACCTGGCAGTATGAGCGGTTTAATAAGAGGCACAATTGTATACAATATGCAATAGGGGTCCCTCCTCCGGGTTGCTATGGGGGGCCCTTGGCCTGAGAAAAGACCTCTGCAGTAGACTCTTCATACGATAGCTCATCTCTCGGATGCATCCACACAGCGAGACATTCAGACCATTTTGACCATAAAATCTTCAAAAATGCATTTGAAATTCCACAACATTTATATAAAAAATGCATTAGATTCAGACTGGCAACTATTTCAGATGTTTCTCTCCCTCCAGTCATCAAATATTAATCATACATAAGCCCAACACACAGGCAATCAACTCACTCCATTTCTCTCATGTTTTCAAGCAGTTCAGTGTAATGAGGAGTCCAAGCTGATCAGCGACTTGTTCAAAGGCTACAACAAGAATATTCGCCCGGTTGTTCATCCTGAAGACAAGCTGGAGATTCAGATCAAGCTGACCCTCACGAACCTAATCTCCTTGGTGAGAGCTCACTTTTCAAACACGACCACTTGAATGGCCGTTAAGTCACCGGCGTAGTAACTTAGCAGGGCATGATCAACATCTGCAGCGCAGATATTCACACGGATTCTTCCCTTTTACCACAGAATGAAAAGGAGGAGACGCTCACGACCAACGTGTGGATTGAGATTGTGAGTTTTCTCTCTCTTTGTACTTTTTTGCGTTGTTTGTACAAGTCCTGGAGGAAGCTTCATTTGGCATAGCAGACTCTGACCACCACACTTATTGAGCCCTCTGTTGTGTCTCGTTTTATTTGATACCAGTGACCTTTCTCTCAAATGTCATCTACAGCAATGGACTGATTATCGCCTCTCCTGGAACACATCCCAATATTATGGCATCGATATTATTCGCGTCCCATGCAGAACTGTTTGGCTCCCCGATATTGTCCTTGAGAACAAGTAAGGCAATAACAATGAGGAGCTACATCATGCATTTTTGCCCTCCTGTGGTATCGTGCAACATCTTGTCTGCCGTCAACTGTTTCTGTTCTTTACCCTCGATCTCTGCAGCATCGACGGCAAGTTCGACGTGGCTTACTATGCCAACGTGTTGATCAGCAACACTGGCTGGATGTACTGGCTGCCTCCTGCTATCTATCGCAGCACTTGTGCCATTGAGATCACCTACTTCCCATTCGATTATCAAAACTGCACCCTGGCATTCAGGTGTGGTACAATTAATTGTATATATATAGTTTTATTTTGCATACGCACGTGCTTGTAGAACTGAAGTTACATCCAGGTTACAACTATTTTCTGTTCTGTCCTCACCTCCACGACGCCAAGGTCCCAGACGTACAGTGCCAATGAAGTGGACCTCATCTTGGCTTTTGGGTATACGGGCGAGACTATTGAGTGGGTTGACATCGACCCAGAGGCTTTCACAGGTGCGGTGGATCCACATCCAATACTCCGACATTGCAAACATGCAATATCTCCTGCTTATTATGTGTTCACCCCTCAGAGAATGGCGAGTGGGCCATCGTCCATCGTCCAGGCAGGAAGATGATCAACGAACGGTATTCCCCAGATGACCTGGAGTATCAGGAGATCTTGTTCAATCTGGTCATCCAAAGGAAGCCCCTCTTCTACATCATCAACATCATCCTGCCGTGCTCCCTCATCTCCTCGCTGGTGGTGCTCGCCTACTTCCTACCTGCACAAGGTCAGCAAAGCCATCGTCTCATTCCCTACAGTGACATTGTAGGAATTTTAATAAAATACAGAGTCTCAAAATGTTAAGTACAAAATTGTAATTATTCTCGTAGCTTTGGCCATAATAAAAATGACCATAATTTAGAAGTAGCTTTTTTAATGGCTTTCTTTAACAAGCATTAAAATTTAGTTAGTATAGTAAGTAAGTATAGTAGTAAGTACATATGTATGATGTCAGAAAAGGTATTAAGAAAACACTGTGGTTTTTGTTTTCAGTGTATTGTTTTATTCTTTTCTCTAACTGAGGCCAGGTGTTATTGTGTTACATCACAAGTAATGTTTATAAAATAATTTTAAAATATGCTACTTAACATTATTTGCTCCATATAAATTACCTGAGTGCAGGGAATGTATTGAAAGTATTTGGCCCCATTTTATTTGGCATGGTCTTCTGTCTCATAAGTTTCGGTTGTCTCTTTCACAGCTGGGGGACAGAAGTTGACTGTTGCCATCTCTGTCCTGCTGGCTCAGACCGTCTTCCTCTTCCTTATTGCCCAGAAGGTCCCTGAGACTTCTCTCTCTGTCCCTCTCATCGGCAAGTGAGTCAGTGTGTGTTCTCTGCTGCCCCCTGCTGGCTATTTCCTCCCTTTCTATCCACACAGTTTGAGCCTCCTCTCCCAACACATATCTTCTCTTTGTCTCCTGCAGATACCTGATCTTCGTCATGTCTGTCACTACTCTCATTGCCACAAATCAAATTGTGGTGCTGAACTTCTCCCTGCGTAGCCCCAGCACTCACACCATGTCCAACACCATCAAGCACGTAAGCAGCCGACCTGCAATGCAGACAACATGTCAGTTCAAGTTCTCTTTTGACTACTCGTCTGCCTCCTGCAGGTGTTCTTAGAAATGGTCCCTCGCTTCCTGGGCATGGCTCCGCTCGTGGATGACAGCGAGGTGACGAATGAAGTGAACGGAGTGAGGGAGCGCCGGCGCAGCTCGTTTGGCCTCATGCAGAGAGCAGAGGAATATGTACTGAAACAACCGCGCAGTGAAATGATGTTTGACAAACAGAGAGATAAGCATGGGCTCACACGATCGATTGGTAAGATGTCTATCTTTACAACCAGCGCAGTTGCTAGGAATTTTGGGTCCCCTGAAAGAATATTGGTGTGGGCCCCTCTACCCATTCATTGCCACCTACTGGGGGCTCTGTGTGGGCCCTAGCGGGCTGTGGGCCCTTAGAATTGTCATCACCTTTCCCCCCTATACGACGGCACTGTTTACAACTCTGATTTCTGATTTGTTTTGGGGTTGCCCATTCTCCTGAAAGCAATATTTCAGCAACGCCTGGAAAGATTTTTCTTCGTCTATGACACTTACGTCCACCTGGACTCCAGGATGAACAGATTAGAATGTCCTTGTGATTTCACTGAAAAATGTATCCGCTAATTATGACAATTTCACACTAATGTCTAACAAGAAATCGTGAAGTGATGATATTTTGGACAGACCTGGACACCTGCACAACTGTAAGGCAGTGACTTTAGTTTATATAAATATCATGATACATTTCTGAAGTTTGTATCACATTTATTCATATTATGTCGGATATTTTTTGTGTATTACAAGCATTTTGTTTTTATTTTTGCCTCATCAGCGTAAAAGATGTCGATCAGTGTGTGCCTTGGGGTAATGTTGTTGTCTGACTGTGTCTCTAGTGGACAATATGGACATCAGCAGCACGGCCAACCTGTATAAGAGTTTGGCCCAAGCTGCACCCGAGATCAAGCAATGTGTGGACGCCTGCAACTTCATTGCTGAGAGTACGAGACAACAAAACAACATTGGATCTGTGAGTGTTACTTTAAACTGTGCCAAGTGTATGAACATTTTTTTTATTAAATGTTAATAATTGTCTTTGGCCAACTGATATCTTAGTTATTTGATCTACATTTACTTTATTTCCAAATCCAGGAAATTGAAAGCTGGGTCTTGATTGGGAAGATGATCGACAAGGTGTGTTTCTGGGCTGCCATTCTCCTCTTTATCATCGGCACAGTGTGGATCTTCTTAACAGGACATTTCAACCAGGCGCCTGAATTTCCATTTCCTGGGCAGACCAAAAAATATGTCCCGAGTTAAAATAACCGAAATCCATTTGCTCTGATGAAACCTTTCCAAGGGTCGTTGTGCCTCGTGCTGTCTTTAAGGCTAAGCAGCCTTGCTCATTGAGTCCCAGGCTCAGATTCAGGGTTGAGTTAGCAGGAATTTAATAACGGAGATATAATGACAACCCTGTCTGTGTTTTCGTGTTTACAGCTCAGACTTATCTATGTGAACACTTGTTAGGCAGCTGAGGGCTTTCATTCAAACTTGCAACTTCGTTAGAACCAAGTTCTTCATCTTAGTGTAAGTTCTTTGGATGCATACATTAAATGGGTGAATCGGGTCTAGTTTTAAAAAAGGGGATGCTTTAAATCATCAACATAATCATCATCATCAATCATAACTAATATTTGTCTTCAGCAAGTTCAGACTTCGGCTCAGAGGTGTACTTGAAGAAAATTACAGAGGAAGTTGTTGTTCTTGTTGTTGTTTATTATTATTATTTCTATTTGGAAATGTTAACAAGCCCAAAATACAATGAGCATGTACTTAAAATAAAGAAAAATTGTACATACAACAAACAACTATATAACAACTAAATGTCCTGCCCACCAAGAGATGCACCACCTGGGTGCTTAAAAATAAACAATATCAACGATTTCACATTCAGCCTTCTCCAGCATTATGTAATGATTTAAAAGAAGAAAATAAATCCAATATACATGCAAACAAGGCATTTAAGAAGTTTTTTCTGCAGCGAAAAACCTTTCAAATCTAATCCACAACAGTATTAAGTACTGTATTACATTGAGCCATTTGGACTGTGGAGGAATTCAACCTGGATTCCAAAATAGCAATAAAGTTGTCCACCTTTCAAGGGCTTATAAGAATGATCAACGTACCACACTGCAAAACACACCTGACAAAGTCTGGATATGTTTCCCTGCATGTACTATGTCTTATATGTGGAGAACCTGTGCATGTATGCCAGCCGACTCTAAACGAAGCCTTATTATGACTTGTCTTGTTAGGAGTAGATGGCTCAGAGGGACATTGTCTTGATTCACTGTGCCATGTTTTTTAAATAAACCTTTTATTTTGTGCATCGTGACTTGCTTAATCAATTTATTACAATCTTGAAATTTAATGTCAAATTAGTTGTGCATGTACTTCATAGGCTACATCAGCCCACGTGCATCTCAGCAAAGAGAGAAGATGATAATAAGCTGTGACAGCAGCATTGTGGGTAAATATACATTGTGTATGTCTGCTGCTGTTCTTTAGGGTTGTTCAAAATTCCGTACGTTCAGCTGAAAGTGTAGATATGATGTAAAACTGAAAAGTTCAATTATAATGGAGAGCTAACACATCATATGTCAAGTTCATCATGTCCGTTCTCTTTATGTCCAGTTGTGATCAAGTTCCATCTGTGGATATTTTTTAATTAGTGTTGTGTGAAAACAAAGGCATAAACTCATTGCATCAGGTTGGATTTGTAATCAGGTATATTATTTTGTATTTAGTATGCATCAACTGATGCTTAACAAACAACGTTAAGAGTCTTCAAATCCTGATTTATTCATGAAATCAGGATTTTAAGACTATTTACTTTGTTTGTCTCTCAGCCTCAGTGATGTGACACCCTGCTGTGAATTGCTTTAGACTTTTGGTGTATGTGTGGTTGAACGCCTCCATGTGGTGTGAAACTGTACTGCACTAAAGAAGATGGCCAGTAACATCCCAGCGACCAAGGTTCATAACTGGTTTATATCGGATTATTTTGTCAGTCAGCCATCAAAATGTTCCTGTTTGTAGGACTACAATATCACCTCATTGAATTCACAGGCCCACAAGCTCACCAATGGGAACGGGGAAACATCTCAAAAGCTATTTTATCATTTACAAATTATTTTATTATTATGTTGTCACATACGGGGCGACATTGGAGAAACCTCCGGAGGTAGAAAAAAAAGAAAGACATATTATTTATTTAGTAGTAAGGCAATCAAAGAGCAGACATTCTGTGATTCTACATCCCTGGTAGTGATTTTAACTTCACCAGCAGTCTTGACAAGGGTGTGGTTTGCCAGAACAAGTACGTGGTGACGTAGACGAAACACATGTATCAAGCTGTGTGCGTGCGGACGAATACGTAATAACTCCAACCATTTGACGTTTCGGGTAAATAAGAAATTCACAGAGAAGCTTGTCTTTTGGTGGTTATTTCAAATAGACCAAAGCGTTGTGGGAAACTTCAGTCCGGCTGACACGACATGTACTTCCGGTAAGTACACGTTTCTACAAAGTTAAAAGCTTCCAACGCTTGTGACGGTTTAAACATGTTTTTATTGGAGTTTACTCGGTGAAGTTCATGAATGATCACCCTCTACAGAATAGATTAATCTTACATTTAATTATAAACAGCGAGTGTTGTGTTTAGACGCAAATTTCAGTGTCGGATATTCGCTAGCAAGCTTTTAATTTTGAAAATGCTAACCGGAAGTTTCCGTTCCGTGATTATGTCGAATATCAATAAGTCCCGGCGGCATCCAGTCAGGACTTGTCTCCTCGTCCCTGTAGTCCATGTCGTCTCAGTGGGAGACCACTCCCTTCGTGCTTTCTTCATCTATCTACACAAGCACACAGATTTTATTGTGATTTAATTAAATCTGGTTTAAAATGAGCAGAAACAGACCTTTTTTTGCCATGTTTTCTGACATTTCCCTTTTCCTTCTCCATCCCACTGGACTCCCTATGGGAGGGACTAAAGTGTGCATCACCTACAGAGACTACTAATGAACTCAGTGTGAGAAAACAGTCTTCAAAACGACGTCCCGTTTGTCCGTTGTTATCCGCGTGACCGTGTCCGTGTGGAGTAGCTGTGTGCGTGCCGGTCTCTGCGGGATTTGAAGTGTGAGTAAGTATGTTTGTAGGCCTGACCTGTGTTGCCATGTTGGATGGTCCAGCTGCGGATTTCACGCCACCGAGCCACGAATACCCCGTAACCAGCCTGCTCGGTGTAACGTGGTGATAACCTGCGTCATTAACCTGCGTTATTATCATGTTCGCCAGGTGATATTTTGTAAACGGAGAGTTTGTGTGCGGAATACGGCGCAGTAGGAAAAAACGTGTTGTGTGTGTATGGGTGGAGGCGACAGAAGTTCGCCTTCAGCATTTACAGCCTCGGAAATCGGATCAACCTCGGTGTGCAAAGACTTAAACTAGCGCATAGCGACGCTGTTTCATCGGTGGAGGGCGTTAAGGAAGTGCACATATATTAGTGTAAACTAATGAGAATGTGTCCTCACACAGGCTACCACCTTTATCTAAACTCCCATCAACACAGTGAGGAAGTACTGTCTCCTAACTTGCGTCCAAAGCTTGCGTCACTGATGGTTAAAATGTGGTGACACGATGAATCCGCCACGAACAATCCCTATTTTGGGCGACAATGGGGCACATTTGTGGAAATCGGATGTTCACCATGTTGCCTGAGTCAGCATTGTTGTTTTAGTCACATAGGAATGTGTTGACACATCTTTGGTTGCACATTTCAGAGGCTGGCTCTGTAGGTTCGGCTCAGTATGTCTTTAATGTGTCGTTTCTCAAAGATGAGGTAAGTTATGTAACAACGTAACTTTCCCCTTCAACAGGGAACATCATTATTTGTGGTTGACAGAGGAATTAGCTATGCCTGAGGTACAATTTATTTAATTAACTAACATTTTATAATTTAGGATTATATTGTACTTCAAGCAGAAGAATGAATGAAACAAATCATATTAATGTATGTTAAGACATGGCAACAAAAAAATCAATTATAATTATATATATATATACACACACACATACATATGTGTTTGTGTGTGTGTGTGTGTGTGTGTGTGTGTGTGTGTGTGTGTTTGTGTACACAAACATACACCCAACCATAAAAACCAAAACATCACCACAGTTGAATAGAAACCCCCGTACACAAACACACACACACAACACCAGCCAAACCATTAAGTGCTTTAAAGACTATTAGCAGGCTTTTGATGGTGAACCAATGAAGTACTGCAGTAATATGTTAAAGTTCTTGTGTACATTTAAGGGTTCTCTTGCTGCTGCATTTCATATGAGCTGGAGCTTTCTTACTGACTGGATTATCTTTCAAATCGAGCGTTACAGTAGTCTTAACATGCTTGAGATGAAGCCATGAACCGGTTCTGAGAGAGAAAACATTGTTCTGGTGGTTTTGGTTACGTGATCTTCAAAAATGAGATCAGGATCCAAAATACTCCTGTGGTTTTCATGCAGTTTTTTGTTTACAAAGCTTACAAATTGAATCGGATATTGGTCTGTAATTATTCAGTTCAGATGAATCTGGATTGTTTTTCCTTCAACAAAGGTGAGATGATCACACACTTGAGAGAAGCAGGGAAAATGCCCATCTGCACTGAGCTTTTAATAATACTGGCAATGTTATCTAGGATGCAATCGAGTGTTACTACATTACTTCCTCCAGATCATTGACGTTGACAGGCGCTCACAATATTAGATTGCTGTGTGCTCTGAGTTTACTTTTGTTTTGTTTGATTTATTTGCTGTTGTGAAAGGGTCATTGAGCATCTGAAAAAGCACTATGTAAAACCCATGTATTATTATTATGTTAGATCGTGTGAGGTGAGGCTAGATGCATCGCTGCAAGAAATTACTTATTTTTTCTGATTGCGTCAGAACTATCTTTGAAACTATAGGCTATTTTTGAAAACCTCTACACTCTAACCACAAAACATTACACCAAACCATACAACAAACAAGCATGTACAACACGTACATGCTTGTTTGTTCCTAGTTGTTGTCTATCGCTAACTTTGGTTTATTCTTAATTACTACTTAAATAGAAGATGTCCTTGTGGGATTCACAGCATGTTTTATTTAGGTAGGTAGCCTCAATTCCAACAAACAAAAAACAAGAAAATCAGGTCACGTCAACACTAGCCTTTCGGACTTAAAAGGAAGTAATATATATTCAGATAATTCTCTCGTGCACATGACAGAGCTTAGAGCACATTAGGTATGCTTGGTGGCAAGTATGAGCTGGCTTTTCATCTGGTGGTAAAGACTGTTCAGAGGAAAAAAAGATCCTTTCACCAGAGTTTTTTTGGCACAATATTATATTCTCAACAAACAGTTGGACGTGATTATAGATGACAGGGTTTAATGTTAACTTACATGGCTGAGTGACCTTATTAAAGATCCAGTATTAGTGAACAAAAAAGCCTGGGAGACGTTTACAAATGGCTCTCTCTTCTCATGGGAATCACAGCCAAATCTGGTGCAGATCGCTCTGAATGAAGTTATTCATGAAATGATGGAAGCTTAATGAGTCTTCATCACCTAATTAAGGTATGATATCTGTTATGAATGACCAACTGAGATAACAAAGCATACGTAAGAGATAACGCCAAATTGAATCATAGTAAACAAGACAACATAGTAACGCGTCTTAAAGTTGCAACAGTTTCTAATTTTCATGGAATCAAAACGTCATAGATGAAGATTTGCTCTGTTTTCTGTCATTTTTGGGATTCCTTTAGTAGGATTTAGATGTGTTTCTTTGAGGATTCATGCTTATCTTCATTCCGAAACACTCTCTCTTCTCCACACACACACACACACACACACACACACACTCACATACCCACCCATGCCCTGTTGTCCAGGAAACATTCAGCCGTTCAAAGGCATTCACCCACACGATACAAAAGGGTTCTCACACACCCTTTCTCCCACTGGTAGCTGTGTCTTAGACTTCTCTTATGTCGCGGTTCAATCCCTCTCCTCAATGCTTAGACTCACTGCAGTAACCTGCTAGTGCGGTCAGATTATTTCACTGACTCTTCAGATACCACCTCCAGACATAATAGCTATGTTGCTCACTGACTGGTACTGGTTCACCCATATTACTGCTGCTGCATTTCTTCCATTAGTGATTCTGTTGCTACTCAGTAGATCTAATGCAACCGATATTACTGGTACTATCACTAATTAATACAACTACTACTTTCCATATAATGAACCTTTGATAAAAGTTCTTAACTTCACTGAACTACTTTTATTTATGTCATTAATACAGCTTAAACCAAAAACTTGCAGTTTGTGGAATTACACTTTTCTATTAACAAAAGATGCTGCCTGCAAAATATTGTAAGCACCGAATGGTTCATTTTTGAGCTGATGAAATGTGAACCTCAAGCTTGTGACTTCTGCTGTAGATTGCTCTCAGGGTCACAATTGATTGATTGTAGTTTTGCCGTACACGGCCCTGTAGTGCATGCTATGGGGTGAGGAAGTGCGCTTACTCTGGACTGTAAGTGTAAAACTCCTTTTATTTTGTCTTTGCACCAGGAGCAAGCTGGCACTTGCAACAACAGCGCGATGGCCAGTACAGATGTGATCGAGCCAGTGGTTCAAAGCTCCGCAGCCCAAATCGTGGCCAGGAGGCGGTATTCTCAAGACATCTATGGTCTGAGTCCAGACGAGATGGATGGCCTCATGTCCAGCAGTGGTAAGAAAAAAATGTCCCTTTTTATAAACCCATTTAACTGTTAATGATAGACTTTCATTAAAAATGTTCTTATCTAACAAATCGCAGAAGGCCGTCCTTTCCTAGTGGTGCACCATCTTCCTGAAATCAAAGAGGAGGGTGTGCCTTACTTAATTCCTGGTATACCTGTCACCTGCAGAGTGGACAACACAGAGAAATACACTACTCGCTCCAAGGTACTGTTTTAAATTATATGTGGAAAATAATGTCATTTTTTTCTTTTGGTTGTTTAAAAATGCTAGTATTAATAGAAAGCTTAACGTTAAAGCACACATTATTCCCGGTAGACCAACTCAGGACACGCCTACTTTTTAATATCAGATTTCAGTGTGATTTCAATGGCTGAAAACGCCCTCCACTTAAACATGACTGTACTTTACCATACAGACATTATGTGATATGTTTGTTTTAAGCCAGCAGTCTCAGCTGTTCTATTAGCCTGGTGTTGTTCAGATAGAGAGGTGGGTTGTAAGTTACAAGGTGAGCTGCTTTGTGTTGAGTGTAAATACAATGTCAGCAGGTAGAACAGGTGAGTATACTGTCGAGAGTCTTTGAGGAAGTGAGTGTTTCCGGGAGGCCTGAATTTACTCTCAAAGTCCGGGCCTCATTTAACAATTTATTTGAGTCATCAGGAGCTCACTTTATAACTGTTGCACATCCAAAGTCTTCTATCCTTGAACTTTTACACTACATTTCTACAAGAGAAGTACCACATGCTGCATGTTTTCCATTTTAAACCATCATGCTTATGTACATTATTTCAAAACATCCCCACAGGTTCATGTAGGCACACTGTACACAGTGCGGCTAACACATGGCCCCTTCCACTGGACAGTGAAGAGAAAGTACAAGCACTTCCAGGAACTGCACCGAGACCTTTACAAGCACAAGATGATGCTTCACCTGCTGCCTCTGGCAAGGTCGGTGCACCATCCACACACGATGTGTGTTTTAATCTTGCAAATCAACCTCTCCCTCTGACAGACCCGCAATCAAGTTTTTACGGACAGATTTCACAAGCGCCCAGTATTTTGAATATTCAAATTCCCCACACAGATTTGCAAAGGAGAGGCAGCAGCTGAGAGCCATGTCAGAGGAAATGCCAAGCCTACATGGGACTGAACGGACCAGGAGGACCTCCAGCAAAATGGTATCAAACAAACCAACCGGACCCATTTTTTGTATATAGAGTACATAAAAGGTTTTAAAATCTCTCTTATTCTTATTATCTATCTTATTCAAAGGGGAAGATTGGCCGTGTTCTCTATTAACAACGTGCTATAAAGTTGGAATATTTTGTTTTCAGACACAATCCTCTGTTTATTCCTATTTTAATGCAATCACTGTTGGCCAGATGCACTGATTACATTATCAGTTTCCCAATCACCCAGGTGAAATTAATTCCTGCATAACATTTGTTTGGCGCCGTTAAAGACAAGACAAGACATTTGCAAATTAGTCCTTCCTTAACTTTATGGGCGACCCTGTATATACACACATACACACACTTATTACGGATTTACTTACTTGCTTTTCTTTTCAGAAATACCTTGAGGAGTACCTGAATGGTCTGCTGGATAATGCGTTTTGTAGGAATGATCACAGCATGGTAAAGGCTTCTAAATAAAGACACTTATACAAAGTGGATGTCATGCAGCTTGATGCCACCTTCTCATCTGCTTTTTTGTACAGCTGGAATTCCTCTCTGTCGGCGCTCTCTCCTTCATCACGGATCTCGGACCCAAAGGCCTGTAAGCAAACAAAAAAAAGGGAAAGTGGGGTTAATGACTAAGTGTGTGACAGTGATGAACTCTGTCAACTTCTCTCAGGGAGGGACCCATCTTCAAGAGGTCAGGGGGTCATCGGATCCAAGGCCTGAACTGCATTGGCCATCATCAGTTCTGTTTCCGCTGGTCGCGGCGCTGGCTGGTGGTGAAAGACTCCTTCCTGATGTACATGAACCGAGATAACGGCCGCATCAACTTTGTTTTACTGTTCGACCCTGAGTTTCAAGTCAAAGTGGGCCGTGCTTACACAGACACCAAATACGGTGTCTGCATTGAGAACTTTACTCGGTAGGTCAGCCATGTGTTTGCCTATGTACCGAGAGCTTCAGCATGCTGCATATATTCATGCCCGAGGTGATGTTTGTGATACATGTGTGGTCTGTCTGCCTTTGCTCAGGAGTCTGATCATCAAATGCTGCAGTTATAGACAGGCCCATTGGTGGAGCCATGAAATCAACCGGCTGGCAGAAAGCTCCGACTTTCTCAAAGTGCAACGCTTCGAGGGGTTTGCTCCACCACGGGAGAACACGCTCACAAAATGGTCAGATGTGTATTCTTCCTTTTTACAACAATCTGTCTTCGCATTTCGTCCTCATTTGCTAAAATGTATAGTTGTGGACATTGTTTGAAGGTATGTGAATGGAAGTGGTTACCTCGCCGACCTGGCTGACGCTCTTGAACATGCCAAGGAGGAGATCTTCATCACAGATTGGTGGTAAGTGTCACTAATACCTGGAATCTGATTTTTAAACATCTTAGCTACATATGAAGTGTATTTCTAATGTGTGTGTATGTGAATAATGTGACTTTCTTTCAGGCTCAGCCCTGAAGTGTTCCTGAAGAGACCAGCAACTGATAACTACTGGCGCCTGGATGAGATACTCAAACGCAAAGCAGTAGGGATTCTCTCTATCTTGTCTCCTCCCTTATTCAATTTGAATCATTTTCTGATTCCACATTACCTGTACTGATGGCCTTGCCTCATCTTGAACTTTTTCCCTCAGCAACAAGGAGTCAAAGTGTGTGTCCTGTTGTACAAAGAGGTGGAGATGGCACTCGGCATCAATAGTGAGCACAGCAAGAGGACTCTTATGAATTTGCACCCAAACATCAAGGTTGGTCACCTCTTCTATGTAATTTGATAAACACGAGTACCAAAGGCCTCATTACCTGTTGGAACACCAACCTAAACTCCTGTTGGCTGGCAGGTAATGCGACATCCTGACCACGTGTCGTCCGTGGTGTTCCTGTGGGCTCACCATGAAAAGATGGTGGCCATTGACCAATCGGTAGCCTTTGTCGGGGGGATCGACCTGGCGTTTGGGAGGTGGGATACCAGCCAGTACAGGCTAACCGACCTGGGCTTGACAGAAACGCACACCGGAGAAACCGAAGAGGAGCCCAAAGGAGATGCAGGAGTAAGAAACTGATCAGGCATGATTGTGTTCACAGGAATGTGCTTTCAACATGTCAAAGCCGACTCTATTAAATCCCTCTGCTAAACAGGACAACGGTGTGGCTGATGGTCCAAAATCAACTGAACCGGATGAGCAGGTAGAGCAGGACCCCGGTGATCTGACTGGCAACACTAAACTGTGGCTCGGCAAAGACTACAGCAACTTTATCAGGAAAGACTGGATCCAACTCGACAGACCGTTTGAAGGTATCAAATCTCCCTCCATACCGTACGTACAGAAACACGTTGAGAGGCTCTGAGAACAGGGAGCTGAGAGGATTGCTTTTGATGTTTTTTTCAGATAACATCGACCGCACTCGGGTTCCTCGCATGCCGTGGCGTGATCTGTCTGCAGCTGTTCATTGCCAAGCTGCCAGGGATGTAGCCCGCCACTTCATCCAGCGCTGGAACTTCACCAAGGTCAGACTCACAGCAAAGCTTTGTCATTTGAAATCTACTTGTGTTTTATTTTGACATTAGCATAGTATTATACACATCCTCATCACCTTACTGGACTGGAGGATAAGCTTTTCAAATAATATCCACACATATATAAGCTTCAGATGGCTTGAACCCATATGTAACTGTAAGTTATTTCATTTGTGTAATTTGTTTCTAAAGTCGTCATATAGACCTAAAACTATCTGTGAGTTATGTTACTGAGGTCCTATTGAAATACCATGCCATGCTACGCTAACCTTTTGGCTTTATTAGTCACAACTACAACGATAAGACCGGATAGTAAGTGGCAAAATAAACCTAATCTAACTTTTGTTTTAAACAAGACTTCTGTAGAAAACACGATCGGCACGAAGGTCAAAAATCTGGCACTTATCCATTAGTTTTGTCTTCTCTAGATCTTCAAAAACAAATACAAGGACGACTTCTATCCTTACCTTCTTCCTAAATCTCACTCCACTGCTGACTCACTCTCCTTCACTGTGCCCGGATCCAGCAAGGCCAAAGTGCAGGTATTTGTGCACCAAGTCACTGTCTGTCTAAAACCTGTGCAAAAAGTTGTTAGGAACAAATATCTGAAACAGTCAATGTCCATGCTATGTGATGTTTGAATTAATGAATAGATATAGAGCTCTGTTAGTACTGTTATATTAGCTAAATGTACTGAACCAACGGAATAAAATGTTTAAACAGACTTTGAAAAGGTCTTGAGGATATGAAACCACATTGTTTTAGCACACACAGTGACCTGTGGAAGATATATAGTGCTTATTACACACACACACACACACACACAGTCTCGTATACAAATACTACTCCCATGTGATGTATTTTACATGAAACAGTTTTTATTTCTTTTCAGAGATCACAGTAAATTCCCATATTGTGCATAAGAGAAAACATGCTGCTGGTCATCCTCATATTACTCTGGGAAACTAGTGGAATGTAATCACTAGAATAAAAGAAGGCCATTGTCAATTGGATTGAAGGCCCCTGCTGGCTTCTACTCTGCATTTTACATTGTGAGACACCAAGATCTAGCAGGAAGTCAAATGGATTTCTTTACAGTACAACAAAAGCGACACTGTACTGGCTTTTGAAGAGCCGCTAGAGTATATAGAGGTTTTTTTGTGCAGATGGTGGAACAAGAGTAAAGCCTGTGGAAGAAAATCACTTCCAACGTGTTTATCCTGTTCGCTAAAGCCAGAGAAAACATATGCACTGCCAAATACAGAGGAAGCATCCCATTTGCAACAGGCTTCATGGGAGATGTGGACCAGATTATGACAAAACGCCAGCATTAGCAACACAACTGGCATGACAGAGGCTATCATTCTTGCTCTGTGCTATTGTGTTCAGACAGAGTGTTCGGTAACAGCTTTTGCTGTGTCTATTTTCTTCTTCTATGGTGGGCGGTGGCCTGTAACCCTAACCCTTGCTCTCTAACATTGCCAAGCTTTCTGACCAGGTTTTGTTGGTCCTGTATTCAGCTTTCAGGGACGGTACCTCACTTCTCTCATTCTGTGTGAATGCTGTAGAGCTAATAGAGAGTCGGAGTCCCCATAATATAACTACAAGAAAATGATTGCTACTAATAATAACAGCAGCAGAGGATGTAATAGAAAGATAATTACAATAATAAATTAAAAATAGTTGCATAATTGGACTATGACAAAGTAATGATAGCAGCAGTGGGTGTTGAGAAGGGCCATGGCAGCAGGTCCTGCTGCTCCTGCAAGACGAGAAAGCACAAAGACTCCGGGAAGAAGTCAAGTTAGTGGCATGCATTAATGGGACATGATACAGATGGAGAGGGAGAAGAGAGAGGAGGTCAGTGTATCATAGGAAGTCCCCCGGCAAGCCTGAGCCAGCCCCAACTATAAGCCTTATCAGAAAGGGAACTCTTAAGCCTGCTCTTAAATGGCCTCACAGACTGAAATCGGGAGCTGGTTTCACAGGAGGGGAGCCTGATGGCTGAAGGCTCTCATTCTACTTTGGCGACATGAGTGTTCTGTAGGGTTGACCAGGTACTACGAGCCCTTTAAGATCTGATGGTGCCTTTCTATTGTGGAAGAAACTCTTCAGGTCCAGTGGCTGGTTCAAATGAGGTTTAATCACTGACAGTGGAGAAAAGAAATTCACAGTGTGTCTATGAAGATCCAGTCTGTTGAATGGCTTGGCCGAGTTGAATTTATACAGAACAGTCGAGAGAACAAAAGGGAAGGCGTCATGAGTGGATTTGCATTGAATCAGCACATGTCTCTCTGCAGAGGAAGAGACATCTGTTGATATCTACAAGGTGTGACTGTTCTCGGGAGAGCTAGACGATGTCACTACAGGGGTCACTCATCGGGCCTTGATCAATGTATGGGAGATGAAGGTGTTTCGGAGACGGTCCAGGAAGGGGGACACATTCAAAGGGTCTTCTCATCAACATGACAAGGCTTACATACAATGAATGCAGCTCAGCAAGAAATTTGATGTTCCCGAGAGAAAGTAACATTAAAACAAAACAAATAAGAAAAATTAAGGTAACACATTTTCTTCTACACTATAAAGGATGGAGGGTTTTAAATGTGAAAACCAGGGAGATGCATTCTGATCTCTTTTCTTATTACTATATATTTTCATCCATTCTCTGTAATTATTGTGCTACGCTTGGATGTTAAAGGTGAGGTGGTGACAGCAGGTATGGACTGACGTGTCTTTTTCTTCAGGTGTTGCGCTCTGCCCACCGTTGGTCTACGGGAACCTGTGAGAACTCGATCATGAATGCCTACATCCACATCATTGAAAACAGCGAGCACTACATCTACATCGAGGTAATACAGACTAATACGTATGGACCTGATCATGTTCATCTGTGCTTCTTCAAGATGGTGGTTGTGTGGTTTTAGTGGCAACACGTAAGAATGGGTTCTATAGAAATACATCTATTTGTCGTTTGACTCCTTAATTTCACCCGCCAACGGAGAGATTCTGAAGCCAGTGTTTTTGTAAATCATGAAATAATTATGGCCAGCTCCCGTCCGTGCCAGCTTCCTACCTGTTTTTAGCCCTCACCTCATACCGAGCCACCATCTGCCTTCTTTCTGCCCTCAGAACCAGTTCTTCATCAGCTGTGCTGATGGGAAGGACGTCCATAATGGGATCGGTGATGCAATTGTGAACCGGATCTTGCGTGCACACAGGTCCGGTTTGAATGTGCCATTTATGTGACACTTATTAATCATAACGTAGAATAGAAATATGAGTGGAAGGAATAGCCCATTTGTACTAATGTTTGAATAGTAAGACTAAGACTTTGCACGTGTTGGCATTGTGTCTTACTGCAGAGAGCAGAAGAAGTACAGGGTGTTTGTGGTGATTCCTTTGCTTCCTGGATTCGAGGGAGACATCAGCGCTGGAGGTGGAAATGCCATCCAAGCTATTCTGCACTTCACTTACAGGTGAGAACCTTTTCCTCCGGTTATCATTCTGCACTCAGCCCACTGGCCAGAATAAGCATTAGAACATACAAGAGCCGGAGGGAAACACAGCCCCTGAACTTTCATCTGACTCAGAGAATCACGAGAATAATGTTTCCAATCACGTAGAGTTGTAGTTGATATAGATTTTCCTCAGCTCATCTCGCTGACTGCTAAAATGATGTGGATCACCGGTTTCATCGAGGCCTCTGTTTGTTTAATAAATGTAGCTTATATAGTGCTAATAGACGTATATATTAAATGCAAACAATGAGGGTTTGTTCAAATTGAATTGGGAAAATACTCCTTTCCTTTGACTGTTGTGTGTAACAGAATAAGAAGTAGCTGTTTCACCACTTCCTTTTCTCAGTGGATGGATAAAAGAATTAAAATATTATATCATTGAATTTGGTAGTGCAACGTTGTAGCACAAGGCTGAGGAGTGAAGGGACCCTGCAAGGTTATTGTATCATTATTTCTTCTTAATTATTGTGACATTATTGTATATTATTAATGGATAATGAATGTCCTAGGACCATGTGCCGAGGGGAGCACTCCATCCTGTCAAGACTTAGTGAGGGTGAGTTTTGTCACTCATTTGCTTTCATCACAAAATCCCACCTGTTTCCTCTCTAACACAATTCTTTTTTTCTCTTGTTGTTGCTCCTTTAAACTGAAGCTACTGGTGCTAGGTATCTGCCCACCAGTCTCCATTTTCATCCTCGACTTCTTCTTTTCACATCCATTTTATGAGTCGATGTGAGTTTCTTAATACATTTTCATTGTTTTTATTATGTCTTATGAATAATGTGATTCTGCTCTGCCCCCCCAGTTGAGGACCTGTGGACGGAGTACATCACACTCTGCGGCCTGAGAACACATTCCCAGCTCTGCCAGTCGCTTGTCACAGAGCTAATCTATGTTCACAGCAAGACACTCATTGCTGATGACCGCTGCTACATCATTGGTGAGTCACCAGCAGCACAAAGACAGATTCATATTCTGCCCTGGAGCTATCATTGAGTGACAGAACTACAGTGTATTTTCATTTGTTTTAGCTGTAGTGTATTTATTTAGAAATCATATTTAATATTTAGTATACTATGTACTATGTAAGTATAACTTCCTCCTAAGGTGGACTAAAGCACAGTGGATAATCCAGAGCAAGTGTAAGTGTAAGGTTTGGACGTTGAAAAGCTTTAATAATAATAACATCTTATTTTGAGATTTTATCATTTATTAAAAAAACATTTCAGTAGACTTTTAAATTAAAATCTTAAAAAAAAATTTAATTGGACCAAGTCAAATCTAATTTTTGATACTAATTATTATTTCAGAATGTCATTCTAAGAAATAACATTCTGTAATTACATCACTATAAAATGGTTTTAAAGGGATTTTTGCAATTTTGTCTCCCTGAGCCACAACGTTAAATATTTTCTCTTGTAATATTGAATTATAGGTGCCTGTATTTAGTTAATCCTATTGCTACTTGTGTTAAAAGCCCCTACATGATTAATCAGATTCCATATCATCTAGAGTATTAGCCTGTAATCTGAACAACAAATTTAAGATTACGACGTACCAGACAAGACAAATCTGGAAAAGCAGCACTCATTCTGAAGAATATTCCCAATATCATTGGTTTTGATGGTTGTTTTTAATGCCGTGTTAATCCTTTCCACATGTGTTCCAGCATCAGCCAACATCAATGACCGCAGCATGCTGGGCAGCAGAGACAGTGAGATGGCCGTGTTTGTGGAAGATGAGGAGCGGGTCCTCTCCACCATGGGAGGCCAGGAGTACCAGGCGGGACCCCTCGCACTCGCTCTGCGGAAAGAGTGCTTCAGGTCAGAATGCAATATGTAACCCCTGAAATTACATTCTGTTTATGTATGACCATGAACTGTTAACACCTCTATATATGATGACTTTTATTATTATTATTATTATTAGATGACAATTTTGTGAATAAAATAGTAATAATTCCCCTTATTGTCCATGTTTTTACAGTTGCTCATGACCTTTAAACAGTATTGTAACACTAAAATAACCTTTGTGCTTACTTAATGATTAGCCGTTATGTATTTTCCCTACCAGCGTTCTTGTTGGAGCTTCTTCAGACCCCAGTATCAATATTGATGATCCAATCAGTGATGATTTCTTCTTCTTGCACTGGAATGCAGCTGCTAAACTGAATGTCACCATCTATGACAAGGTATAAATTAGATAAGTTATGTTATTTCATAAATCATTATATTTTGACTCCGAACAGTAGCAATGTGTAGTTTCAGATTTCATACCCCCCTTTGTTTGGTCTACGACAGGTCTTCAAATGCCTGCCCCACAACAAAGTCCACAACATGCGAGAGCTGAAGGAGTACACCAGCCAGGAGCGCCTGTGCGACACAGACCCTGAGCAGGCCGTCGAGGAGCTGAAGGCCGTCCGAGGGCTGCTGGTCCACTTCCCCCTGAGGTTCCTGTGTGAGGAGAACCTGATGCCTCCACTGGCCACTAAAGAAGGCATGGCTCCTGTGGAGCTGTGGACATAACCGCAGCTGAGCCCACATCAGACCACTACATCTAAGGGGCTGCTGTACCACATGTGCCGCCTCGTAGTTTCTCATGTTCAGCACAGTACTCTCAAGTCTTTACAACACAGCAAAGGTGTGGAAAAGCCATCAACACAATTTATTTGTTCATCACTGACGTTTTTTTGTATTGCCTTTTTGACTGACAGTGAGTCTGAATATTACCACTGACATGTAGATGTTCTCATAATTTACAACAGTAGACTAACTGGCCAGTTTGTTCATAATGACAGCGGCTCATAACTCACACTACAGTTCAGTCTGAACTGCAGGGCTGTGCTGCTGTTAAGCACACGTAAATGAATGTATGAGTCAGGGAAGGATGGCGAGGTTGCATTGAAAACCAAGCATCTCACATGATCTGGGAACATAGTGTACATTTATTGGTGCAAGCTTTTTGGGTGGGTGGGAGTCTCTTTCTCTCTCTTCTCTTTCTCTCTCGCTCTCGCTCTCTATGAGGCTTCACCTCTCACTGCAGTGCCAGCAAATCTGTCAGAACATTTGTGGTTGTTATGGTGACGGATATAAAGAGATGACTGGATTGTAGCTAAAAATAAAAACCGGATAGGGTAGAAAATGGAGAGTACTGATAAGAGGGGAAACTTATCAGGTTGGTTTATTGTAAAATAGAAGGTCAAAAGACATATTACCTTCTATTTTGTGGAAGTCATTTTAATATTTTCGGACAAAAGATCAGGTGGGAATATTGTTGGAGGGACAGAAAAGGACGGTATAATTGAAGGGTGTTAGGTTGATTTACAGCTAATTGTTGAATCACCATGACAACCAAACTGAATTATTATTTCAACATGTTATCAGCAGAACAGAACAAAACATTCCACCATTCGCTTCGGCTATTTCCATGTGAGCTCCACAATTCTGTGTCCAGGTGCCATAACATTTCCTGCACACCCTTTTTTTAATGTACACGCACCATGCTTTTATTTTGGGACATTACATTTAGCCATAGCAACTGTGACTGTTGTGACGAATGTGGCTTTCATTCATGTTGCACTTCCCAGGGGGCAACATCAAGTGCTACGTTTAGTCTTACACCACCAAGAGATCTGCCTGTTAATGCTCTTTACTGAGCCATTAGCCACTGAATGCCTACTGTTGAGCAAGTTTTGCACTGGACAATAATGTAGCATCCGCATTGTGTTGACTCATACGGAAATGAATTGAGCAGAACTTGCTGTCTTCCTCATGCGGAAAAACAGGACTTGGGCCACTTTAATGAAATAACAAAATGCGATGCATGTTTTCCTTAGCTGTGAGACATCGGTGACAGAACAGGAGTTTGACCAATTAGCAATCTCTGTAACCTGAGATTGAGAACTCGGAGAGGGAACCAATGTTTACGTGTTTGAAGGTTTCTCACATGGCACACAGTCTTGCCAAGTTGTCAAGTAAGTCTGCAAAGCACCTGTATCATATCAAGGTTTTTAGAGTTTTTAGACAACAACCAATAGAGAAACAGACTGTAGGCAGTATGTGATGCTTGGGGGGGGGGGGGGGGGGGGGGGATGTTATGTTAATGGAGAATTCGAGTGATGGATTGAAGTGCATAACAGTAAAAATGACACTGTACGAAACCTTTTGTCAACAACACTACCGAGGTGGTTTCGGTGCAAATGGGTCTGACGGATGACAAATGTCTCACATGACGCTGCCGTGCCTCTACATGAAGCACCTTTCACAGAGAAGCCAAGCAACACATCTGTATAGAGAAATGGTGCATCACTGACTTAACAACGATTCACACTTCCATTTGGAATATATTATAAAGCCACTATGGGCTCTAGCACACTAAAAGCTGGGGATTTGCTAGCCTCTTTAGCACAAAACGGTTGGTTTGAGGGGTATACTTTTTTTTAAAGATTCTTGTGATGTACTCAGAAGTGACCTTATACTCTTTCTATCATGAACTATATTTTTTATTGGTCTAACATCCAGCATTAACAATCCATTTTGTGAATATAGTACTAACAGAAGCTGTTTATTACAGTCACCATGTGAAAACATTTTGTGTATGCAAACCTGTAGTTAGCTGATTGCCTTAGAGTTAGTTTATTAACACTCAGGGGTAGATATATAATATATATTCAACTACAATTATGAACAACTTGTACTTTAAGGCGTGCTACGTATCTTGTTTCCTTAATAAACTTGTTTTATATGGAATTTCAAAGTGAATATCTATCCCTCTTCAACAGCAGTTCAACAAATTAATAATCAAATCAAAAAGGCAAACTTCCCATGTTCTGTATATGATCATGAACTGTTTTTTGTACGTCTAAGTAAATATTGTGCTTAATAATGAGCAATTTCAAGACTGGACATAGAAACTGAAATTATTATTACGTAATTACGTTTCTATGTGAATACTGAAATGTTCAATAAAGCACCAAATGCAATCCCCGGGTTATTGCCATAAAATAGCCTCAGGTTTTTAGGCATCCCAGATTGTATTTCTTGTTTATTTTAACTCTTGGTGGACAGATGTGGAAGTGAGTCATGCATTATTGACAAGCATCATGACCTGTTGAAGATAAATTCTTTGTGGAAAAGTGCAGGTCAGTGCAGGGCAGACGGGGCAGCTGCGTAGGATGAGGTCCACTGTCATTTCCAGGTAATTTGTCCCTGATGAAGCACCGTAGCCACACGGGGAGAAAACACTTGAGGAGTGTTGTGTGCAGCCAATCGTCGGTACAAGCCCGCAAGACTACAACGAGGCTGCGAGTGGGAGGGAGCACTCGGGAAGCAAAACATGGCGAAATAACAAGTTTGGCTGTGGCCGCTTTTTGGAAACTGCACCGCGTTTGAAACGAAACTACAAGTTCATAAAATTGGGACGCAGGAGAGCGAAAGCGACGCGTAACTTTACAGAGCCGAGGGCCCCCAGTTTACAAGTATTACGGCGTCGGCTGGCGAGAGAAAGTAGTGCCTGGCTGCCTGTCTGCGCTTACCTCGGGAGGTTGGCAGTGCTAGGCGCGACTGTCAACACAGAAAATGGATGAGGAGGGAAAGTTTATTCTGGAAAAGACTATTTAGCCGACTAGCTTAGCTACGTTAGCTAGCCGGTTAACGTTAGATTGATCGCACCTGACTCGGTGTTCGGACGGACGTGCGCTCCAGTAGGAACCGAGCCGTATTTTTAGTCGTGTTAACAACTTTGACAACTGCAGGCGCAGAGAATCGTGTTTCAAACGAGGCCGTTATTTTAATTCCTCACACTTGTCTCGATTTTTGTGGGGAGGACGTATCTTTGGGGCTGGTATTGAGCCTGATAGCGGGTTCTGGTACGGTGCGGACGGACCCGGACGCCATAAAAAAAAAAAAAAAAAACATTGCGCCGCGAAGCCGTTAATGTTGTTTTCTACTTCAACGGCGTAACGAGGAATGGTTCCGCGGCACGACAGTCCTCTCCGGTGTTTATTGTTTCTCCCGTGACTCGCATTATTGCATCAGATACAACATTAGCTGGATGTCAGTTATCGTCAAAATGAACGCAGCAAGGTGTTCAACAACAGTGGAGGTGCATCGTATAGAAAAGCTGCCAGTTGTCAGGACGATGACCGGCTAACGGTGACGTCGCCAGCTTGTTGAAATCTCTATTTTCGAGTTAAATGTGTTAAAATTAAATTTAGTAGAAAACAACTGCGGGGAACATTCTAGCTGTCGGTCGGAGTTGACGTGAGCTAGCCAGCTGGGTGCGTCTGTGGCAGCGCTGCCTGCGATGTGTGTGCTAGTCTCGGTGCTACCGTGTCGTTCCGTTTCACCGTAACGAGCCCAGTTCGTTAGATTTCATCGGCAGAGAAGCGGCCGCTTCAAGCTCGTTTTCGCAGTCCCTCAACCCCCCCGAGTGCTTCTTGTCAAATAGCTAACTTGGTAGCAGAGCTCCTAAGTTTCGCCAGCCATGTCTGAAAACGCCCCCACACGAAGCCTGGATGACATAGACCTCGCAGCGCTGAGGGTGAGTATTGTTATTATACGAAGTATTCATGTAGGCTCACGGCAGACGGACTCATTAGATGTTATGTCATATGACGAACCGGAGTGGTCGGTTTGCCTCCCACGCAACAAAGTTGAGGTGGACTAAACATCCATTGGCCCCGTGTTGCTGCAGGCAGCCGTGATGTTTTGGTGTCAAAGATATTCTCTCCCTCTGCACCCAATAAAGCAGCGACCTTCCAGCCTTGACTCACAGTTGATTAGTGTGTTAATAACAACATGAGAGTCACGTCTGCTCCTGTTTCCCGGACTACAACATCACCTGACCTACACTTTGAGATTATAGTGTAGTTATTGGGCCCTGTTTTTTTTTCCTCCCAACTACCACATCTGAACTATTTTGTTTAAATTAAATAATTATTTTTTGGAGAGCCTGACATTGATTGATTACATGTTGAATGGCAAATCGTCTAACAATTTCCTTGTGAGTTTTGTTGCTGGTCTTTTGGTTTAGTTTGGTCTGTATTATTGGCAGCATTTTACTGAGACTGTGTATATGTATTTAATGCAACATGTGTGAACAAGATGGTCCACCTTGAAGGCCTCAGTCTTAAAAGATCCACCAGCTCCTCCAACATTAGAACCCCTTTACCAGACAAAAAAGACTAGAAATGATTATAACTACAACTACTCCCTTGTGATGCATGCAACCTTTTTAATGGAAAGTGTCAAATTTGTATTTGTATTTGGATTCAATCTTTTTTTTTTTTTTAAAGATATATTTCAGTCTCATCTTCATGTGCAGGTTTTTAACAGAATCATAGTTTTCACTTTAGGTTGCATTAAAATGACCAAAGGCTACCCAGAATGTGCATCTGGCTCCATGTTATTGATTAAAATGAAAACATTTTACATACAAACTATTAAAATATATCCCAGAGGAAAATTCAATTAAGAGGGTTTCATATGCCCTCCGAAAATAGCAGAAACTCTGCATCAGTTTAGCTTTCCCAGATTTAGGGGGCTTAACAGGAGATCGGGGTAGTTTATTGAAATCCTGGCTTGTTTGTTCACGTGTTACCTCTCTCCCTGACTTTGAACAAGGACCCACCTTAGAATCAAATGTTTCCACATCCCAGCACATTGTTAGAACTGACCCAGCTCCTTTTAACACATCTGTCTAGAAAAAGAAAATTGCCATATTGTTTGAATTTTTTTATAGATTTTTATGAGATATAATCCCTTAATTCAATTCAGGAATTCGATTATCGGTCTCAAAAGAATCTCAATGTGTTTTGATTATGATGATTTTGGCCCATTTTCAGTGGCTTTCTGTAAAATTGCACTGTAATTTGTGGCCTGGTATGGTCCAGTAAATTGGAGTAATGTTTGTTGGAGCACTGACCATTCAGTTGTTGTTCTTGTTGGAAAGTGAAGTTAGTGAGTTTGAAAAAACGTGAATTAAATCCAATTACTTCCATTGCATAACGGTGGCAGAAACAAACTAAAAACACCAAAATCTGCATGGCCAGCTACCACTATCGATAAGTGTAAACCTATTTTTGTGATTTGGGTTAACTGACCATTTAGTGGTGTCCTGTGGATTTTTCTTGTAAACAAACAATAGTTATGTTTGCGTTAAGCTTTACTTGCCAAAAGGCATTGTGTAGCTTTGAGCTCCAACAAATGAGTTTAATGCATTTCCTTCCTTATAAAACATGCAACAGTATTTTTTCTTTTTAGAGTTTTGAATCCTACATTGTTTACTAGCTAGCAGTCCTCTTCTTCCCCACCTTTGTTGACTCATGCTGCATATCTTGGGTGTTACTGCCACCTGTTGATTAGTTGAATAGTGTGAAGCCATTGGTGGAACACGACACCCGTGTACGTGTGTGCATGCACGTGTGTTCTTGTGCACAGGCACGAGATAAACAAAACTGGGACCCACTCATTGAAAAAGACAGCTCCATATCGCTACTAGAGGAGAAAAAACTCAATGAAAGTGTCTCAATGACAGCGTTTTTCTAGAGTACACAAGGACTCCAACATTAGGCTACATAGTGGCAGTCAACTATACACTGGCAACAGCTAATCATCTGTGGTGTAACAGTTTGTTCCAGTGTCAATAACACAGGATAACAGGTTGCATGTGGTGTAGTGAGGTACACTTTAAGACAATCAAAGTGACACAGTCTTGCTCCAACACAAATTATGATTGAATTTCACCTGGGGTTTTTTTTTGTGGGTAATTTAATACTATTGTAAAGCGACTTCTATGCTTTTTTCATTTTCAAACGGAAACCTTCGTAGGCTGAGGTGGATATTGGATACTGATTGTTCAGGAAAACCTGCCCTCTGGAAATAAATCTCATGAGAAATTTAGTCTTGTGATTTTATTTTGGTGCTGTGAAACAGCTATGCTTGTCAAAAATAACCTTACATAAGTATGATTAAAAACAGAATTGGTTTGGTAATTGGTTTTGCACTTTAGAAAGCTTTATTGTTAACATCAGTAAAAATTACACGTCTGATATAAAATGTTTAAAAATGTCAACTAGAGCCCAACCGATATATCGGCGGGCCGATATTATCGGCCGATATTAGGCATTTTCCAAACTATCGGTATCGGCATTTATATATGCCAATAAATGAATATTTTAAAACTAAAATAAAAACGGATGAAACACCCTTATAGAACTTAACAGAATTTTTCTCCAGTCTTGTTTGAAGTTATATTGATGAAGCTAACCAAGTCTTTTAATACTGGTAACTTTGTGTTTTGTTGTTATTGTGTTTTTGTCCAAAGGACTTTAAATTTTATATCTTAAGTTTGTATTTTTATACATTTTATTTATCAGAACTTTAATATATTTTTGATGTTCCAAGCAGCCGACTCTAAATTGCCCGTAGGTGTGAATGTGAGTGTGAATGGTTGTTTGTCTCTACATGTCGGCCCTGCGATAGACTGGTGTCCTGTCCAGGGTGTACCCTGCCTTCACCAAATGACAGCTGGGATCGGCTCCAGCCCCCCCGCGACCCTGAATACAGGATAAGCGGTAGAAAATGGATGGATGGATGGATGTTCCAAGCAGCATTATCATATTATTTTAGTGAAGACTCATACATAACTACAAATGACTAATGTTAGGGAAATCTGTTAATGTTTTGTTACGCGTTTCTGAAATAAATTTTAATAAAATTATCGGCTGATATATATCAGGAATATGGGATTTTTAAATCGACGGTAAAGGCATCGGCCTTCAAAATCCTTTATCGGTCAGGCTCTAATGTCAACTACCTTTTACATCTTTTTCCATGCCTTTTTTACGCATTGTGATGATTAATTCACATTGTCATCACACATTGATTTTAAAATAGCAACTAGTGGATATTCTCTCACTGGATGGGTGTAATGTAGCCCACATAGTAGAATGACCCCGGGCCCATCACATAATCCAACATTGGCAGTTTTGATAAATTAAAAAATATATATTGTTTATCCACAACTGGTGTGCAAATTATGTGAGGTTGCTAAGGAATTTCCAAATTCGTTAGGATTTGTTTGTTGAATGTGAAACAGTATTTCACAATTTAAGTATGAAGAAAGCCATTTAAATACACTTAAGGTGAACTTGAAAGTTGTTCTGTAATGGTATTGATGATGCGTGTTTGAGTTGTGATTTATATTGTTGTTGCAGCTGTGTAACCACAGATAGGACAGGCTTTATAAAAAGGACTTCCTCTGACAGCTAAGTTCACACTCCTCAGGAAATGTGTGGTCAACTTCCCAATGGACTATTACTCGTGTCTTTTAGAGTTTATATCCTGTTGAACTGAGGTTGATATTTGGAAAAATGCATTGCTTAGTTCCTTGAGGTTTTCCAATACATTGTGTTTACAATTGAATAAAACAACATATCCACAAGAACTATCAGAGCAACTTTTTTTTATAATTTAGGCAGACTGAATGTAGATATGTCCTCCAGTTACCCTGTAGTTTTACTGCTTCCTTACCTTATTTTGCAATCATCGCCGACAATTTTTTTAACTGTGTGCTGGTGGTGCTAATCCTTGCAGATAACTGTACCCTTCCCCTTCTATCACTCTGTTCCTCTCATCCCACTCTTGTGGGCGAAGCTACCGCCTCTGCTTTGCCACCCACTCATTATTCTCCTCTATACCATAATTTCTTTGCCTCCCTCTTTACGTCACAGTTGCCGCTCCATAGTGTCATAACATGCTTCAAAATATGTCTGGTATGTTTATGTCATCATTTGAGCTATGTGTTTTCCCATCAAATGTGTGGTCATTTCCCGGTTTTACTGTTCAATCGTTCATAAGTATAGATGCTATTTTTTCCATAAATGTTTCCTGTCTCAAAGGAATTTTGCTCCCCCTTGTTTAAGGCAGAAAATCCATCACTGGAAACAGATGAAAGCAGGATAGGTCATGCTGTACATTCTAAACCCAAAGCAGCAGTCTAACCACCCACACATCTTCTTAAAGCCATATTGAAATTGCATGAAAGTGGAACTGCTTGTCATATTCCCTTGTCTCTTGGGGGAGGGGGTTGCATAATTAAGTAAAAGCACCCTTGGTGTTGGTAGAAATTGTTCACTGCATTGAAACTTAAAATGAACAAATCAGGAAATTGCCAGATGTATGTCAATGATAAATCGATCTTTGTATATCTGATCTAGTATCAATATTTAGTGCATCTGCTTGTCTGTTTCCTCCATGAAAAGTCTTGTGGGTGGGTAGTGAGTATGTGAGTGGGTGGTTAGGATGATTGAGTTCAGACGATTTGTTAGGAAATATGGAATTTATATATTGGATTTAAATTAGCTGTGGTGTACACACAGAAGACACATTTTGGTTGTTTTATGTATGGTTTCTTTTCTACATGGGCCTTTTATCCTTTGTGTGTGTTTATCTCAGTGATGCTGAAGTCTATAGGTCTGCAGTTGTACTCACTTTGATGCACAGGAAAATGTTTCTAAATACAACGTTTTTCTGATGTATAATTACCGTATCTGTTATCATTCCAGAATTAATCTTGAGTGTTCTGTTAAGGCATGAAATTAAAATGACAGGAAAAAATGCTTGCAAACTTATCAAGGCCTGTTTTATTTTCCGTCCTCAACAGTGTTTTGTATTTAGATGTCTTAATTCAGCCTTTGTGCCAACATAGCTGAAGACAGATTGCAGGAGTTACTAGAACAGGTGCTGTTTCATCGGATTTTAGTTTTTAAGGGTGACTTTTTACTGAGGAAACATGAGTGTAACAACATGAAATACGACCTCCACTTAGGGTCGGCATTGAAGTGTAGATGTGTAGGATTCAAAGAAGAGCAAAGAAAGCTTCACCCACTTAGAACTAAAATAGATTTGGCCTGCATTTAGCGTCGTGTTGTTAATTTTGCTCTCAAATTTGCAAGAACAAAAAAAGCATAACAAATTGCAGTTTATTTTATTTAAACCCTGTTTTTATTTGGAGCTTTTTGAATTAAAAAAAGTATGTTAAGCACACCAAGGATGACACATGAATCTGCATGTTGTATGCCTTATGAATCTGCTAATGTCTCCAATAGGATCCAGCAGGAATCTTTGAGCTGGTCGAGGTTGTCGGCAATGGGACATATGGGCAGGTGTACAAGGTGAGACATGATGCCTATATTGTATCTGAATGTTGTAAGAATCTTTTTGGAGAATGAGTTATTTAATGCATGAAGTTTGCCTTTGTGTGATACGTTGCTATAAAATTGGCTACAAATAACAATCTAGTGCCTACCCTTTATTAAATGTTCTGTGCGTTAATTTCTCAGATTACAAGCAGATTTATTTAGCTGCTATGCAATTAGCCCAACATTATGGGCAAAATTCAAAGCGTTTCTGAAACATGGTGTCCCAGGTTAGTTTTCCAACTTAATGACCACTGTTATGATGATGCAACTTGTCAGGGCCGTCACGTGAAGACGGGCCAGCTGGCTGCCATCAAGGTGATGGATGTTACGGAGGAGGAAGAGGAGGAGATCAAAGCTGAAATCAACATGCTGAAAAAATACAGCCACCACCGCAACATAGCCACGTACTACGGTGCCTTTGTCAAGAAGAGTCCGCCAGGACATGATGACCAACTCTGGGTCTGTCTACTTTTGTACCCGGCTGATGATTTTATAGCAGCATGCCTCGTTGATTGTGATCACTAACTCACGTTTGCATTTATCTGTATGTAGCTGGTGATGGAGTTTTGCGGTGCAGGATCTGTGACTGACCTGGTGAAGAACACTAAGGGCAGCTCTCTAAAGGAGGACTGGATTGCTTACATCTGCAGAGAGATCCTAAGGGTGAGAAATCAGAGTCCCACCAGTCAAATCAGGTCTGTGACAGAGGTTACCCCTTATGGATCAATTTTAACTTCTCTATATGTGCGCAGGGCCTTTCTCACCTTCACGCCCATAAAGTTATCCACAGAGACATCAAGGGCCAGAATGTGCTGCTCACGGAAAATGCTGAGGTCAAACTTGGTACGTTGAATGCTCTGAAGTGTTTGGCCAAAAGTGTAAAAGTAGGTTATATGCTGTCACTCATCATGTCGTATCCTTTCCTCTGATTCCTTTGTCCACCTTCAGTTGATTTTGGGGTGAGCGCTCAGTTGGACAGGACTGTTGGCCGTAGGAACACGTTCATCGGCACTCCTTACTGGATGGCACCTGAGGTTATTGCCTGTGATGAGAACCCTGACTCCACCTATGACTACAGGGTAACGGCAGCATTGTGTTTGTGTATGTGTGTGAACACTATGCCGTGGAAGCAGTTGAAAGAGACTGACATGGTCCCTTGTGTGTTTCAGAGTGATATCTGGTCCTTGGGGATCACAGCCATTGAGATGGCAGAGGGAGCTCCTCGTAAGTGAACACACATCAAGCATCCCTGTGGACTATTTCTTGTCGTCTTGAAGCCCATTCTAAAAGACCTCATGAATGAGTGTCTTGCATATTCAGCCTTGTTGTCTGTGTCTTCAGCTGGACAGCTGACTCACTGTGATCAAGGTAGTACAGTCGTGAGCTGGCAGTAGGCCTGTGGAGGCTGATTGCACAGATCCCTCTGATCTGCTAAGCGGGGAGATATGTCTGCCTAGAGGTTTGCTGTCAAACCTGACTAAGAAGCAAAGGAAATCTCACTTCAGAGTAGCGGCTAAAATGTTTGTATAATTAATCGCAGCTGTGGTAAACTTACACAAATAATGTTCTGAAAGCTAAATGCTGATAAACCACATGGATGCTGCGAACAAACAGAACAGTCCACGCCAGGTATTTAATAAAACACCCAATGGCACAGCAGTGTGTAACTCGATCATTTCCACAGACAGGATGTTGACAGAACTACCAACATCCCGTCAGTGGGGGATCCATTCCTTTAAATGAAAATAAACCTTGGAAGCCTGCTGAATAAATAAGAATTTTGCTTAAATATTATATCAAGTACATGTTAAACATATGTTATATGAAGCACACACTATCAGTATAGCTGTGACCCCTCTCTTTTAATGTAGCCCTTTTTTAAATGCTGAAATAACATTTTCTTCCTGTTTTAGGCTATCTCAGTCACGTTGCATATGTCCAAAAGACTTCCATACAAAAGCCTATTTACTGTGAAACAGTGAAGCTAACCAGTCAGGTTTAGCTACCTACCTACGCTGGGAACACAATGACTCACAGTCCTTGCTCTTACATTCAATGTAACAATAAGCCCGAGGCACCAGGAAAGATTGGATAACAGCAGCTGTAACCGTCTTTGAGGATACAGAGAATATGTGTAATGGTGGCTCGTATTATTTACAAACTACCAGTTGTGGGAGAATATGATACTCTGTTTAACATAAAATGTAGTCTCTTGTTACTTTGTCCTTCTTTTTCTTTTTAATAATACCTAAGAACTCCCTGTTTCTGCAGCCTTGTGTGACATGCACCCGATGAGAGCCCTCTTCCTGATTCCAAGGAACCCCCCTCCAAAACTTAAATCCAAAAAATGGTGAGTTATAAACAATAAGGCCATATTAATTACGTAATGTCATGTCATGGGCTGCACGGTGGTGTAGTGGGTAGCACTCTCGCCTCACAGCAAGAGGGTCCTGGGTTCGATTCCCGGGTCGGCACGGGGTCCTTCTGTGTGGAGTTTGCATGTTCTCCCCGTGTAAGCGTGGGTTCTCTCCGGGTTCTCCGGCTTCCTCCCACAGTCCAAAGACATGCAGGATGGGGAGAGGTTAATTGGTGACTCTAAATTGCCCGTAGGTGTGAATGTGAGTGTGAATGGTTGTCTGTCTCTACATGTCGGCCCTGTGATAGACTGGCGTCCTGTCCAGGGTGTCCCCTGCCTTCGCCCACTGACAGCTGGGATCAGCTCCAGCCCCCCCGTGACCCTAAATACAGGATAAGCGGTAGAAAATGGATGGAATGGATGTCATGTCATAGACGTGCGCCTTTCATATGATATCAAAATGTGCTTAAACCCCTCTATACCTTAATATTTTTCTAAAGGCAAACTGAAGAGTAAAGGTGGTGTACCAAAAAGGGGAAAAATCAGGTCATTGCAGGAGAGCACATTTCCATGCACTGCAGTAATGTGGTTGCTCAGTTTACTTGATGTTTGAGAAAGCAGGTTACTGCAGAGTAACGACACCCAGGTTAAAGTGATAGCTTGGGTTTTTTGAAGTGGGGTTGTATCCATAGTCAGTGTATTATCTACAGTAGATAGAAGAGAGAGAGTACCAGCCAGGGAGATTAGCAATGCGCCGCTGTGGACGAGGGCAGCAGCCAGACACATTCTGGCCGACTGAAACAAGGCCCACATAAAAAAAAAAAAGGAAAAAAAAGAAAATCAATACCAATTTAAATGTACACTATATTTTCAATATTGTCATAGCTTCACATTGCCAGCCATTGCCAACAGGGAACTGAAGCCATTGTATCCATCCATGCTCTCTTCAAAGTTACTGGACTCCTTTGAACATAGGAGCTGTTGCTCTGCCTCAGTGTTAGTTTGTTTGGGTTATTGTGTGACATTAGTGTTTTAAAGGGGTTTGTTTGATTTCACCAAAGTTGCCCAATAACACAAACAAACCGATTGATGCACCAGTAGACCAACAACTCCTGTGTTGTGTGGGTTAAAAGTTACTGTATTTTTTAAGTGGCTTTGAAGTTGCCGTAGATCAGCTATAGTTCCCCGTTGTAAAGCAAAGTAAAGCTGAACTATTTATTTTAAATGCATATAAACACACTTAACAACAACAGCACTCAATGGAAAGAATGCTATTTGTACAAGAAGTGATGCAAAAATGAGATGTTGTGCAAAGTTACTTTGGGTGCATTTGTCCTTCAATTTGGGAAAGACATTTGGGAAAGCTGTAACTTGCTCAGGTTTCATTGTCCCAGTATCTTCAGGAATATTATTGTGAGCAAGATGAGAAGCTGAAGGCGTCTAAACTAATTTGCCATGTTCTTTCTCCTACCCTGTTTTTTTGCTCCTATGACTGTTCCTTTGGCTTGTTAATAGACCCATTTAATAGTTTATGGTCCCACTGCATTGAGAATGCAATGTTGCTTTCACAATGTTTTTATAATCCTAAAGAAGCAGCCAGTCAGAATTGTGTTACCCAGATGAACAATTATGCATAATACAAAAATATAAGTAAGGGATGGATACATTTGCATGAACGCTTTATTTCTGTGTTTATTATTGACCTAATAGATGTAGCGTTAGTTGCAGTTTCAGATAGAAATTAGAAGTAAGTTTCTCAGGTAATAAGGATATAATGCACTGCTCACTACCAGTCACTGCAGCTACTCCCCTCTCAGTCAGTCAGATCATTTTGTGAAGACTTTGCAGAATGAATTGGGTCAGTGTACATTTCTTGTCAGTGTCACACAAGACTGTGGATTTGAATTGGCATCCTTCATGGCTTTAATTCACACTTGAGTAAGAAAAGGAGATTTCATGAAATGTCACAAATTATTTACCCTAGAAAATTCTGGACATGTTAAAGGGCTAAAGACAGACTTTGTCCCACTTCAATCTCTCTTCTCGGTAATAACGGCCCAGCTGCCAACTGTTTCATGCCTCCCCACCCTCCCAATCTCCCTCACTAGTTTGTCTCCCTCTAACCTTCCCATTCCTCCCAGGTCCAAGAAATTCATTGACTTTATAGAGGGCTGTCTTGTGAAGACGTATACCAGCCGCCCGTCCACAGAGCAGCTTCTCAAGCACTCCTTCATCAGGGACCAGCCCACTGAGCGCCAGGTCCGAATTCAGCTCAAAGACCATATTGACCGTACACGCAAGAAAAGGGGAGAGAAAGGTAAGCAAATGAGATCGTAAGGTCACTATGCCACAATGTATTTACATGTAAATTTCACTTCCCTTCATGCTAATTTTTCTGATAGAAGAAACTGAGTATGAGTACAGCGGTAGTGATGAAGAGGATGAAAATCGTGGAGATGACCGAGAGTCAAGGTGCTATTTATATTCTCTGTCCAATGAGTATAAATCCTTGACTTGTGTTGTCCGTGCAAATGATTGTCCCTAGAAATCATCTCCCTCATAATCTGTAATTTCGGTCATCAGTTCAATCCTCAATGTACCCGGTGAGTCCACCTTGAGGCGGGACTTCCAGCGTCTGCAGCAGGAGAACAAAGAGCGCTCAGAGGCTCACAAGAGGCAGCAGGCCCAGCTGGCCGCTCAGCGTCGGGACCCCGAGGAACACAAGAGGCAGCTGTTACATGACCGACAGAAACGCATCGAAGAGCAGAAGGAACAGCGTCGCCGACTTGAAGAGGTGATAATCAACCAAGTCATTTTACCTTCAAACAGAATAATACTAGTCTCATATCTGTAGGCGGGGCTGCACGGTGGTGTAGTGGGTAGCACTCTCGCCTCACAGCAAGAGGGTCCTGGGTTCGATTCCCGGGTCGGCCCGGGTTCCTTCTGTGTGGAGTTTGCATGTTCTCCCCGTGTAAGCGTGGGTTCTCTCCGGGTTCTCCGGCTTCCTCCCACAGTCCAAAGACATGCAGGATGGGGATAGGTTAATTGGTGACTCTAAATTGCCCGTAGGTGTGAATGTGAGTGTGAATGGTTGTCTGTCTCTACATGTCAGCCCTGTGATAGACTGGCGTCCTGTCCAGGTGTACCCTGCCTTCGCCCAATGACAGCTGGGATCGGCTCCAGCCCCCCCGTGACCCTAAATACAGGATAAGCGGTAGAAAATGGATGGATGGATATCTGTAGGCTAAATATGATGCTAGAGCAATGGGATGATACTCTCTGCTTAGTGTAAAGACGGGGAGCTAGCATGACTCTCAAAAGTTAAGAAATACTCTTACCTCTAAGTTATGTGTTGTACATAACTCTTTCTAAAACTACAACTTGACATTTTTTTAGTGTCTTTAGAATTTTAGACAACCTAAGATATTTTTAATGCGTTTTCATTGTAACTTTCTTTACTGTCAAGTTTTTGACACAACACTTAACATTCCATTATTGTCTAAGATGGGTGCAATACTGCAGCCGATGCTGGGTGATGAATTAATGCTGCATAAACTCGGCACTGGTCATGAAAAGCACATCATTAGAAAAAAGGATTTGAAAGTTCACTAACTATGAACGGAGAGATATTGATGCAAAGTGTACAAAAAGTAGGTGTTTTTTTGGGACATAGGTAAAGTTATCTTTGAAGTGAAGTACCATCTATACATAAACAATACAATACCTCTACTTCAGACAATGAAAACATTTTAGTTGTGTTACACTAACTCCAAATGTTCACGACTGACATGCACTTTATCATCACGTTCTGTCTTCTTTGATGCTGGTTTTGATTAATTCCAATATATAGAAAATATAAACCAATCCAATTTTGTCAGGGATGGGGCAAACCAATATTTTTGACATTATCTAACTAATGTTTATCTTGTACATTTGTCCAAAGGCAACAGCAGGGATATTTTAGATTCAAAACAAAACTGTACCAAGCAACGAAAATATCGTGATCCACTGTAATGGGTCTGCTTGTGTCTTTGTACTTCAGCCATGTAACAACTTGCTCTTGCCCTTGTAATTGGCCTTTTATTAAATATTTGGTTTGCCATTGCTAGCTTTGGTCATAAATGCACAGCAGTTATGATCTGCCTTCTATCATCAGCCCACTAAACTTTTGTTATGTAATATACTGAATGTATATCTATCAATTAACAAAAGTGATGAAAAATAAAACATGTTTGAATTGTTTAGACTTAAACATTTGAAAATGTGTCCTTTTGCTCTACATGTAAAACACACTGGTAAACTTAACTTATCCATAAAAAAAAAAGCCTGTCAAAGCCTCCATGACTAAAAAACTAGTTGCCAGGACTGGAGAAAAGGCTGCCAACAGAACATTTTCAACATGTTGTTCACTAACATGCATAGTTGAATTAATGGGTAAACAGTGGAGAAAAGAGGGAGATTATTTATAAATAAGTAAACAGTGGGGAATAGAGTGAAATTACTTTAGGTGAGGGCAAGTCCAGCTCCTTGAAAGGAAATTATGAATTATTAATTCTCCAAACATTCGCCCCGAGTGAGATGATTTTGTAACTAAGAGTAAGATGTTTTTGAGTTTGAAGTTTTATAATGCATGGAAATAGTGAAAAGGTAGTTTTACCCTTAATGAGTATGGAAATTAGTACGTTGTTCAAGTGGCCCAAGTTTGAGACTTTCTCTTCACTAACTCCACTAATCTGCCTGTTATGAGGCTGTGAACCTGTGTTGGAGGCCACACGTGTTCAAAATCACCTTCATTCAAGTATGTGTGAATATTCAAGGAATTTGACTCCAGTTAAATCATTTTGCAGGCTAGCTAATAAGCTAGTTGTATTGAAGCTAAAAGAAAATACAACCATTAATTCACTGCATTAATGTATAGTTTAACTCTACTATTATAGGTGTGTGGTGTGTGTGTGTGTGTGTGTGTGTGTGTGTGTGTGTGTGTGTGTGTGTGTGTGTGTGTGTGTGTGTGTGTGTGTCACATCCTCTGTTCTCTGCCCTGCATTCCCTCTCCCTTTTATTTATTTTTCCAGCTCTTTGTACAAAAAAACAAGGGAGGGTTTACTTTTAAGCAGGCTATCCATTATGAATTCCCCTGTGCCAACGTAGCCTGTGTGCTCATTTCTCTTTTTGCTGTCACCCTTCTCTCCCAGCAACAGAGAAAGGAGCGAGAGATGGTGAGGCAGCAAGAAAAGGGTCCCCATCGGAGACTTGACGATATGAGACGGGAGGAAGATAGAAGGCTGGCTGAGAGGGAGCAGGTAACCAACCGCAGCAGACGTGGGGCTGCAATCAGCCAATCGGTGGCAAGTGTGGGTGTGTCCACCGGCAACACTGCAAGTTGCTCTGGTGGTGAAATTCCATGAGTGGGTTGCCATAGCAGCAAGGGTCTAAATTAGTGTATTTATTCAGAGATGAGTTTTCTGTGGGTGAGCTCTCTGCGTCTCTTGTGCTCCGTTTCCAGTCTACCCTCAGTAACAAAAGAGTCTGGCGTCATCGCATCATCACCCCACGGTGCCAGATACTCACATTATGTTAGTACGGTCCCTTACAACAGCCACAATGTACTGCTAAATATTTTAATTGTTCCTAATCGAATGCTTGATGACAATCTCTATGTAGTGCTCAACATTGATGTCATGGTTCAATGGTAACTTGTATGTGTCTCTTAGGACATCTAACAGGGATGGTTCATGTTTAGCCAATTAAATTCAGTGTTAGAATTGTTGATTTCTTTTCAGAAAAACACGCTGTCTGTTTAATGGAATGAAATTACATAACCCTTATGTGCTTTTATCGTCTATATACTTCAATTCATTTTTGCCCCCTTAATGCCTCTCATTCCTTCCATTACCTTTCCTCAGGAGTTTATCAGACATAAGTTAGAAGAAGAGCAGCGGCAGTTAGAAATCCTTCAGCAGCAGTTGCTTCAGGAGCAAGCACTGCTCATGGTAACTAGTCCTCACTACTTCTTTATAATGTCTTGTTTTGAATGCAACGGTTTCCACGTCCTTTTGGTTACACTACCTCATCAGTAAAGGAGATTTATTAATCAGCACTGAAAAACATTGAATCTGTCCTCACAACAATATGGCTTGTTTCTCTTTTTGTCAAGTCAATATTATTCATATAACCCAGTATCACAAAACAGCAAATGGCCTCAGGGGTTTTATAAATTGTACAGCAAACACCACCCTCAGACCCTGGATTTGGATAAGGAAAAACAGTGTTGCAGTGCTTTGCCAAAACAAACACTGCAGTGTTACATCTGCTTGTGTTTGGGGTTGAGGCTTTACGTGGAGTAAAAGGCAGCTGAATACTTTTACAATAAGTTCCTACTAGCTCTTCTTGTTTTTGTAACAAAATAAGCAGTTCTGTGTTCTCGATGTGCAGCACCTTGATGTAGATATGATACATATTGCAGAGAATGGAGAATACTGCAAGTCTTGAAAAGGCATGCACTGACCTAGATTTTAAGGGCCGTATTGGGCAGATTTCAGTTTATTAGTCTTTGTATCTGGCTTGCACTGCCACGCCCCTGGCATCTTTGTTTTAGCTCGCTTCCGTGGAGCATAGGAGTCGTTGTCTTCTGGATTGAGCTGTAGTGTCAGCTCTTTGTTCTCTTTCACTACTTCATCTATGAGGCAATGAGATAGTTTTACACATATCCCCTCCTAAGTTACAAGTGATTCCTGCGTATATGTACATCTTCATAGAGCACAGGTTCAGCCGCAGGACAGTGGCCCTGGAGTCATTTTGAGGGTTCAGTGCCATGCTCAAGGGTAGCACAGTCCCAGGAACAGTGCTGTGAGGCAAGTTTGGCATTATAGCCACATTTGGAATTGTAGGACTACACAACTCACATGATGGTTCACAGCAATAGCCTTCCCATAATTCATTGTTTATGTAATGAAGATGGTAGCAGGTGAATCAAATATAATTTGATAACCACAATGAAATCAAACAAAAGACACAAACATAGAGGACCTGCTGAGCAGCTTTGATGGGTAGGTGCAGGAATGTGTGGAGTCAGCCACAATTTCTTTGATGAAAGGTGTTCTAAATATATATTCAGATCTTCCCTGCTGCTATATTTCAATAGGGACTACTGGTAAGTACATTTCAAGATAATTAAGCTATCATTAGATGTGCACAACAGAGAGTTAGGTCCTCTGCTTAATTGGTCTGTTGTCCAAATTATCTTTCATGAAAGAATGTCATCATTCTATGATCTACAATATAAATGCTAAAATTACTGGCCTTGCCTCAAACAAAATGAGAATCAAAACTGTTTGAGAGGTGTGGAGGGAATTCATTTTTTTTTTTTTTTTAAATGTGTGTTGCACAGTAGCTCCATATCTGTGTCAGGGTGGCATCAGGTTAGGAAGGGCAGTCTAGATGTCCATTTCCACAGGAGCTTACACAATGTCTCCCTGAGGGTGTAATCCCTCCGTTGTGTCCTTGGTCTACTCAAGTCTCCTCCTACACAGGGAAGCACCTGGGTGAGGCGTTTACACTAGCTGCCAGGCTGGTTCTTCTCTCTGTGGAGGAATACCACAGTGGCATTTTAAAAGGCTTTTAGCTCGTTTGTACCCACAGTCTCCTCCTTCCACTTACTCCACACTGAACACTACATGAGGGCCATACCTGAGCGTCAGAATGAAGATCGTAAATCGACTGCATTGCTTTGCTCATTGAGAGTTGTAATGGAAAAAGCAGTTAAACATAAGAAACACAACAAGCATTTAGCTTTAGTAGAAAGTCCATTTTTATATTGTGTACCTATGATTGTTTACCAAATGTTAATGTATGCAAGACATTTCATTGAGAATGGAAATCTAATCTGCTGTTATAAGAAGCAATGTGCTTATATCCTTTTAAATGTGGTGGCCACCAAAAGGCTTGGAGACCTGTGCCTACAAGTCACAATGAAAATACAGTAAGTCAGCTGAGTCACTTTTACACTGTCTGTTAATATACAGCACAAAAAGGTTTTGTTGACGATACAATCAATATTCTTTTGATGTGGGATAATGCAAACCTGTTCAGTCTGAGGCAAGCAACAGCTTGACTGCAGTTTTTTTTTTTCCCCAGGAGTATAAGCGCAAGCAGCTGGAGGAACAGCGTCAGTCAGAGCGATTGCAGAGGCAGCTGCAGCAGGAGCATGCCTACCTTGTGTCTCTGCAACAACAGCAGCAAGAAAAGAAGCCCCAGCTCTACCACTATAACAAAAACCTGGAGCCCAACAACAAACCCACTTGGGCCCGCGAGGTAGCATTGTTATCTACATGTGAAGCAGCTTACACACCACAGTCAAACTACCAAACACTGACTGGAAAAATGCATGCTTCTTTCACTGTCCTTATTTCAGGTGGAGGAGCGAAGTAAGCTCAACAGACAGGGCTCACCCAAAATCTGCACCACTGTTTCGGACACTGCCATCCAGTCGCGCTCTGACTCAATCAGCCAATCAGGAGTGGTCCAGTCTGCTCAGACCCCACCAATGCAGAGGCCTGTTGAACCCCAAGGGGGGCAGGGAAAGGTGGGTGCTTGCAAGTGTTTAAAATACACTTTCTAGAAAAACAACACATGATACAACTGCTTATACCTTCCTGCCCCTGATTTGTTAGCTGCTTTACCCTTTACCCCTCATCTAGGCTACTTAATTTATGACTTCTTTTCTTCTTTACCCTCCTTTCCCTCTCCACACATCTGTGATCACTTTGTCCCATACAATATCTCCTTGAAATACAAACACAACCTTGCATTCTTCTCCACCTCGGTCTGCTTCTCCAACTATCTTCCTTCCACTCTGCTGCTCCTCCCTCCTGGTGTGCTGCTGCTGCTCCTCCTGTCCTCTGCAGTTCCAGATGGCTCACTTGGTCCCACTGAAGCCTTATGCTGCTCCTGTCCCTCGTTCTCAGTCCCTCTGTGACCAGCCCACTAAGACCATGTCCGCATTCCCCACCCAGGATCCCTCCCTTACCCCCTTACCCCGCCCCATCCACTCTAGAGAGCTGGTGCGCCAAAACTCAGACCCCACTTCTGAAATCCCGGCACCACAGGCGCACCAAATCGGGGAGGATCGCGGCCCCTGGATCCGCCTGCCAGATGTGGAGCTCCCACCCAAGGTGAGATCTTGTGACTGATTTTGACTCAGCAGTAGGTGTACAAACCCAAACCATAACCCCTGTTTATTTTAACCAGAATCTCATATCAACACACAAATATTGTGTTAGCTGAACTTTAGGTAGTAAACTGACTTTAAAAGGTCTCAGTTTTAAGAAATATAAAAAGCCTGTTGGACCTGTTGGAAAAAGCTGGTGGATCAAACCGTTTTTCCATCGATCTGTCTTTTACCTGCCTTAAGTGATGACTAAAAATCCACCCTTTTGCTTACATTTGTCAATAACTTTTAAAGGTGGTTAAAGCAATTCAAATCTTCAGTGTATTTTTTGTGCATTAAAGGCTGCTTGAAGACAGAACAACCTTTTAGGGAATTGCTGTTTATTTGGGGGTATTGGGGTTTAAAACTCAACAAAACATCTACAACAATAATGTTTCTGTCCTCAGATTCCACAAAGGACAGCATCTATTGCCACAGCTCTCAACACCAACCTGACCTCTAGTATAAGGCATCCAGTAAGAGCCAGGTACTGAGGACAGCCAAATAATTTATCAGATCTTTCCTTAAATTATTGCCTGCTAAATGCTGGTAGATAGACTTCAGATAACTGATTTTTATCCTCATGGCAGCAATCCGGATCTCAGCCGCAATGATCGCTGGGAGAGAGGAGACAGTATGAGCATCATAGCCAATCTGCCCCAGACCGGCTCTCTAGAGAGGCATCGCATCCTCAGTGAGTCCCGTCTCCCCAGTGCTATTTCTCTGCACACTGTCTTTGCAGTCGGTCTGATTTCAGAATTGTAACTACACTCTACAACATCATTATTCGCAGGTTCCTCCAAAATGGATTCGCCCGTTCTCTCCCATGATAGCCGCCATAAGCCAGGGGAGTCTCGCACCTCCTCCCGCCCCGGTCGCCCTGCTGTAAGTGGTTCTTTCCAACAGACATTGTATTGGCTGTCTTTCCAGTATCCCCTCCTTATAAAACTAGTGTGAACATTAATGTAGGTATGCATGCAACACATAATATTGTTTTTTTTTTAAACGGACGTATAGTGTAATAACTCAAGGTTTTCTCCTCACACTACCTTTCTTTTATATGCTCCACACTTCTGCTGTGTCCCTTCATGTTTCTCCTCTTCTCGATCCCCGTTTGTTGACTTTACCTTAATTGTGCAGAGTTACAAGAGAGCTATAGGGGAGGTTAGTATCCTTCTGTCTTTGTGTGTTATGCACTGCTGTGTTCATGCATGAGTTTGCATCTACATGTTTTTCTAGAATGAATTGCATGCTCTTTGCTGTTTTTGTTTATGGGATGAATCATGTTTTGTCTTTGAATGAATGAAATTCCAATCTTTACGTACAGGCTTTTTTTTAATGTGTTGGCACTTTTTTTTCTGTTACTATGTTAACATCCTACACTCAACGCAGGCCTTGTAACCATGCCTCAAAATATTCTCAAAATATCACCAGGTGGTACGCTCTGAATTCTGGGAGAATTGGGAGTTCTGAGTCTGGACTTAAATTGGGACTGTTTCTGAGCCCATCCTCCTGGCGAGCCCTTCCGTTGTGTTTGGACTGTCTTCAATATTAGCATTGCATATATCACTGTTGTGTTGTTTGCTTTCTTTGATAGCCGAGATTGTGTTCACCATATTTTTTTATGCATTCTTAAAGTACATGGTGGTGTATGTGTGTGCAGGACCATGGCCTCTTTGCCAAGGAGCGTGCTGAGGAGCAGCCAAGGCCCCCAGTCAAGGCCAATGATTACTCCTCTTCTTCGGAGAGCAGCGAGAGCAGTGAGGAGAGTGAGAGCGGCGAGGGAGCCGAGGAGGAAGAAAGCCCCACAGATCGGTAACACGAACACCTACTAATACTAACGATTCAGGAAAGAAATCATTGTTTTTATATGTTACATTTTCTTTCTGGTAAATATTCAAGACTTTGAATAAAACTGCTCAATTCTCTTTTCCACTATCAAGCCTCGGTTCTTATGACATATTTGATTTCTATTCCTCTATTGATTTCAGTCACAGGGACGCTGACACTGATTCAGTTAACACCATGGTGGTTCACGAAGACGAAGGCGAGGTGGGAGAGGGAGAGCAGGCTGGAGGTTATGGGGATCAGACCATGCTGGTACAGAGGGTGAGTCATCTGTGCACATAATGATGCTGGAAATGTATTTTGACTGTTGTTTTATTATACTCACAAACGTAACTGACCAAATGAAGAAAAAGTACCTGCATCCATTTGCCGTGCACCCTTAATGAAGTTTGATAGCAAAAAAATCTTCAAAAAGCATTCAGGAGTAAATTGATCCTGGAGGAAGCACAGATACAATACAGTGGTAAGTGTTCTACCAGTAGACCATAATGTTATGTAGCAACAGCTTCAGTATTATATTTTCAGAATTTTTGGAAAAGAAACAGAAACAGAGGATTAGTTACTATGTTTGTCAATTAAAAACTTTCAAAACATGTTTTATGGGCCAAAAAAGAGAGGAGAGGAGAGGAGAGGAGAGCAATATGATTCAGACTGCATACATCTTGGCAGGTTGCTCATTGTGAGTTGAATTTGGAAATTGAGTAGTTTTGTGTGTTATTAATGCATTTGAATATGAAATAAGCATCAAATATGTGTGTGGATTTATAATATTGCCGGGCATTTTATTAAAGCAAGTCTTCAAAGGAGCATCAGTGAATGTAGCTGCATCCTATTGGAACAGTGGCAGCCCTACATTTACGTCCCCGTGGGACTACCGTGAGCAGAGGGGCGTATGCAGCCAGCACTCGTGTCATTACAGCAGCGTGTGTGTGTGTGTGTGTTTATATTCCTTGTGTGGACAGTGCACACACGTCTCCAGGCCTGACAGACAGACACAGAGAGCAGGCAGACCTCAGCAGCGTGAAGCGTGCCATAAGCAGCTTTCTTTCAGAGATCCAGCACCTTCCCGCAGTATTGTGAGATGGTTTCAGCCGTCAACGCAGAGGTGTAGAGCTCACTCTCCAGTGTGAGCTGTTAGCAGAGCCGCTGGCTAAAGCGAGGCCATTTTCAGAGCGGTGCGGAGGCGATAGATTTGCTCTAAATCTTGTATTTGGCATCTGTAAAGGAAGTCTGGTCAGAACTGAACTTCTTGTAGGAACTGTGGTGTGCCAATCATATGGGTCATATCACAGTAATTGGTGCAGCAGATTAGCCTAGATCCAAATCTGTCATTGGTGATATCTAATACGTGTGTGTGTGTGTGTGTGTGTGTGTGTGTGTGTGTGTGTGTGTGTGTGTGTGTGTGTGTGTGTGTGTGTGTGTGTGTGTGTGTGTGTGTGTGTGTGTGTGTGTGTGTGTGTGTGTGTGTGTGTGTGTGTGTGTGTGTGTGTGTGTCTTTTACCTGAAAGACCCCAGAGAAGCGGAGCCATAATGGCTACACTAACTTGCCAGATGTGGTGCAGCCCTCTCACTCCCCCACTGATTCAGCCACTCACTCCTCCCCTGGGAAGGACTCTGTCTATGATGTAAGTCTTTACTGATGCTAAATATATCGGTCCTAAATTCCTAGTTTATTTTGTATGTGTTCCCTAGCTGCCATCTTTCCAGCCATGACGTCCACCCGTAACACATTACATTTCATGACAATCTTAGTGGATATATCATCAAAAATAAAGGTCTGAAAACTGCTGTTTTAATGCCACATACTGTGAGCACATAATGCAATTTCCCACGACATGATGTTAAGATGAACAACACTGTACAACTCTGCACCCTTTCTGCTCCACCAGTATCAGTCCAGAGGTCTGGTGAAAGCATCTGGCAAGTCCTCTTTCACCACCTTTGTGGATCTTGGCATGTACCAGTCACCAGGAGTTACAGGGGACAACATATCTGTCAGTGGTAAGTCAGAAGCTTCTCAGACTTCATCTTGAAGGACATCAGCCTGGACTTTGTTTTTTTAACATCAAGCAAGGAAGCGACGGCTGATTGCAAACTATTCACTATACCTTCTCCTTCCTTTAACATTGTTTGTTGTAAAATAAAGAAAAATTGGGAATTAAATGATTTTTTTTTTCATGATGTGAGAATATTTCCATTACATTGTAACATTATTCTTTAAACATTTGGTAATGTACTAGTTTAATTTCCTATTTAAAAGGAGGAATGGGAGATTTGTGTCTAGTTCCAAACCTTCTACCATGTTGCACTGGTTTGTGGTTTCCTTCCTCAATCCATTGTGGCCTCCCTGTTTAGGTTCCAGGTTTGAGCAGCTGAAGATGGAGGTGAGGAAAGGATCCATGGTGAATGTTAACCCTACCAACACCCGCCCCCCCAATGACACACCTGAGATCCGCAAGTACAAGAAGAGGTTCAACTCTGAGATCCTGTGTGCTGCTCTCTGGGGTGAGAACAGCTTCAATATTTGAGTGTAAATGCATGAGATGAACACCAAACAACAGTAAAGCCCTTAAACTAACTCAAAATATGTTTATCTTTAAAGTGCCCGGACTGGGGTTGAAAACAAAGAAATTCAGTTAGATTATTGGTACTGCATGTTATTTCAACCCTTCTTATCTCTGGCTCAACATCCCGACAAAGAACTAATTTGTCAGGTCAAAAATCTGACCAAAACTAAGAAAGCATAGTGTGACAATAATTACAATCAAATTGATTCCTGTTCTTCCAGCCTCTTCTCTCAAGCTGATTTCCATAAGCACCATCTTTAGTCACTCATTTCCAAAGGAAGAACCTTGTTTGCAGGTTCTGGACCGAAAACAACATGGCAATGAAAATATAAATAAATGTCAACCTGTGACTAATGCATACACTCGAAACGTCACTAAATTGCACTTGGCAGTGTATTTATATTATTATGATGCGTCAACAATATGGCGTTCAAAGTCCCGTTAAATCTTAACAGTACAGTAGGTTATGCATAACCTGCAGGTTATGATGTGGAAATGATGATGGGAAATGAAAGCATACAAGACTTCAAAGAGTAAACACAGGTATATTGACGGAACAATTGTATCAGCTGACTGTTGGAAGAATAATAATAATCTACGTTACAGGTACAACCATTTTATGTCAAATGAAATAGCTGCTGTTTTGTGCATGTGTGTTTCCCCAGGTGTGAACCTGTTGGTCGGCACGGAGAATGGGTTGAAGCTGCTGGACCGCAGTGGTCAAGGCAAAGTTTACCCACTCATCAACTCCCGCAGGTTCCAACAGATGGACGTCCTAGAGGGCCTCAACCTGCTCATCACCATATCAGGTCATTACTGCTGCTCACCACCAGTATGCCCTCACTACGGCTGGTTAAAGCTCTCCCTACTTGACTGTCTTTAAAGGGATGCAACAAATGGATAACAAATTGTGCTTCACTTGTTAGGGCTTTGAGATTTGGGGTAGAGAGTTTTATGATATTTTGTTGATGTTTACATATGCTTTTATCAGATATTTACTCATAATAATTTGAGAATGAATCCTTAGTAATGTTAATAATAATATACAGAAAAATGCTGTGTTTGCACAGTTTAGAAATGTTTTCCAGTAACTGCAGTCTATGAAACATCCCTTTAGGTTAGATATGATAATATGATGAGAACCAAAGACAGATGAGATCTAGTTTTTTAACTAGATATAGATTCTGTGTATCGTCTGCAAATCTTCATAAGGTCCATCAATATTTAAACCTAATACTGATTAGTCTCTTTAGTACCTAACCTGCCACCCTGTCCATTAGGCAAGAAAAACAAGGTGCGTGTCTACTACCTGGCCTGGCTGAGGAACAAGATCCTCCACAATGACCCTGAGGTGGAGAAGAAGCAGGGCTGGACCACTGTGGGGGAGATGGAAGGCTGTGTGCACTACAAAGTTGGTGAGTGCCAGATGACGGCTGTTTATCCTACTCCAGCAAAATTCTCATGAATGCATTTGGCACATGCATTATTGATTAAAAGGATCTGATGTCAGATGGCCTTGTGGTTGTTCTATCTAGTGAAATATGAGAGGATAAAGTTCCTGGTGATTGCTTTGAAGAATGCGGTGGAGGTGTATGCTTGGGCTCCCAAACCTTATCACAAATTCATGGCCTTCAAGGTAAGTATCTCCTTTCCTACAGTACGAGCTGATCATGTGAGGTCAGTCAACCAGAAGAGCAGTCGATGATCTACTCACACTCACTTTCTGCTCCCAAACCCCCTCCGCTGCTTCTCACCAGTCTTTTGCAGACCTGCCACACAGGCCTGTCCTGGTCGACCTGACAGTAGAGGAGGGTCAGAGGTTGAAGGTCATTTACGGTTCCTGCGCTGGCTTCCATGCCATCGACGTGGACTCCGGAAACAACTATGACATTTATATCCCCGTTCATGTAAGTTGCACAGCTGTCAGACAGCCGTGTTTGTGGGAGATGAAGTCATCCCTTTGTTTTCATCTCCAACAGATCCAGAGCCACGTGACGCCGCATGCAATCGTGTTCCTGCCCAGCTCGGACGGCATGGAGATGCTGCTATGCTACGAAGATGAGGGCGTCTACGTGAACACCTATGGGCGCATCATTAAAGACGTGGTGCTGCAGTGGGGCGAGATGCCCACATCTGTTGGTGCGAGTCAAATCCCAAAAACATCCATATGGACATCAAAGTGTATGCATCTGTACTGACTGATCAGCTAGCTTGCTTTGTACTAATGCTACATTTTACCTCGCAGCTCACATCTGCTCAAATCAGATCATGGGATGGGGAGAAAAGGCCATTGAGATCCGTTCTGTGGAGACTGGCCACCTGGACGGTGTCTTCATGCACAAAAGAGCTCAGAGGCTGAAGTTCCTTTGTGAGAGAAACGACAAGGTAAGAGACATGCAAACACCTTTAAGTGTAGGAGGCCACGACCTGCCACTGGATGTAAAGCCATGCTTATGTCTCTGCTGGTCCTCAGGTGTTCTTTGCATCGGTGCGATCTGGAGGCAGCAGCCAGGTGTACTTCATGACCCTGAACAGAAATTGCATCATGAACTGGTGAAGGAGCTGCTCTGGTCAGTGTGTGGAGCCCAGCAGGGTTCGGGAAGGAAGCGCATCCAAAATCCTCACAATCACAAACAACTCTCCCCCCTTTCTCTCCAGCTTATTCTCTAACACACACACACACACACACACAACAGTGTCCATTCCAGCCTACATGTACACTCCTCAACACACTTCCTACAGAGGCCCCCCCCTGATCACATTGCCCCTGGAATCATCATGAAAACTCACTAATGAGCTCCAAATGTTAAAAGCATCTATTGTACTGTAAATATTCCTGTCTTTACTTTACTTGGTGGGCCCGTGTTCTGTCCTAACTATTTAGTTTATTGTGAAGTATGTTAAGAAAACATTCCTCGATGGTTATACAGTACGTTCTGAAGAAGGCATTATTTACCAATACTGTATGTTGAAGCTGTAAATAGGTAGCACCTTACACGTATATCTGAATCCTTGCAGGCCTCTTATATATCCTCCAGTCAGTGTGTTGGTCATCAAATAACATGATGCTGGATCGCCCATCTGCTGTGGCTCGTGGGTCCCCAATGTTTAGGGGCTCCCACAATTTCAGGGTGGTTTAAAGGAAGGATTTAGTAAAAAAATAAATATATATCTATATATTACAAAGGGATATTAAAGTCAGGACAAAGTAGCTTGTTGAAGTATTTTTAGTTATGTATAGTGGAGAGTAAACTGAAGTCCGGCTTTCACTCACTTTTTCTGGCCTGACTGGCGAATGATGTTGCAAATTTTAATCACAGCAAGTAAGCCTTGAATGCGTCTGAAGCAAAATAGATTTCAGTTTAAAAATGAAGAAATCATCAAACCAATCAGGAGTCGCATAAATGTGCCGTACTCAGAATCAGTAATGTGAAATCTCCTGCTTTGCCTTATTTCTATGGTTTAGGTGAAGCCGTTCATTATTTGACTCTTCGGGCTTGTATCTAAACATTTTGTTTTCATAGAAAATACAAAAAATGGTTATTTATATGTAGTGATTCTGTATTGATATTAGCCTACTGGTATTCTTAATTTAACTGTAATTATATTGCCATTATATTGCAATATATGCTAATCTGTGGAGTCTTTGTTTGAAGGGGGGTTTGGCTGGTAGTGTTGGGGAGTTGGGGGGGGTTGTTAGTTAAGGAGGATGTTGGAGAAACGTGAAAAGACATTATAGTGATTAAGGGAGATCATTTCCGTGGTCCTTTCACCTCCTACCACAGTGATCTACTCTACTGTATTATATTTCAGTTCTCAGACTATTTAGTTTGCGTGTATCTTTCTTTTGTTTAGACGTGTTTGCAGAGAACAGCTTAGTGTGGTACAGTTGAGTTATTCGTCGTAGGCCAGTGGAAAGATTTAATGCAGGGGTGACTCTGCAATCCCTCAGAGGGCTCCCCCTCATCAGGCACTTTGGAGAAGACGGCGGGAAAACATGAGACTTAATATATTTTATATCTATACATTCTGCCAAAGTTCACAGCATATTCTGCAACAGCGGTATGAATCTAGAGCAAATATTGCATAAATGGCGACTATGAAGATTTGAGTAGAAACTCTTCCTACAGATCACTAGCCCATATTCCTTTCTGTAACTGTTACTAATATTATGGTCTCGTGCTTAAATAGCTGCTTAGGATTTCCTGTAGATGTTCATGTGACTTTGTGTTTGTGGTGCATAGATCTGTTTTGCTGGGCGTTAACTGTGTTGTTCAGGCGGCTGCATGAGAACAGAACGGGTGTGCTCTCATACACCAGGCAGTGCGGTAGATAGAAGTATGAGGCAGCGGGATGAGGAAGTAGATGTGGGTCGGCCAACGCATGAATCAAGCTTTTTGTTCAGTGATTCATGTGACCTGGTGTTACAACACCACTGTTCTTCTACAGCACTCTGGTATCAACAGGTGGACATTTTACATTCAAGATGTTTTATCTTCACTCTTATCAGCTTCTTCTCAGCATGGAGTTGTTGGGAAAGTGTCTACATTTTAAAACAAGTTAGTTCATCTGCTTATAAATACAAGCTGACATGTTAATTTGAGAATAACTCAGTTATGGTGCAACAAGAAAAAAAAGCTTTTAGTTATTATGAAAGGAATCTTGGCTTAGTGATCAGTGGGATAGTCTGCTAAAAGTCGCTCAGAATATAATTTTTTTCATGCAGGCAGAAAAAAAATCTAAGAAAGCAGTATATGGTCAGAGCAGAGGGTGTTTAATCAAAGATTATATAAATGGATTGTGAGTTTTGTGGTGAGATTATAAAACAAACTGTGCATGGAAAGCACTTTCACTTGAGTAAATACACATTTACAGATATATTTGGAGCAGATGCTCGGTGTGCATGTAAGCCATTGAAATAGAGTATAGTACTGTATCAAAGTTGCTTTCCCCTTTTTGCGAATGTGTTTTTATCCTTGAATATCTCTTATGTGCCATGACTTTGATTTCAAATGTCACAATTCCAGTCCACCAGGTGCTCTGGAGTACTTTTGATGGTCAAACCCTAATTTACTTTATCAATCTGCCATGTTTACAGTTAAAGCAGTGCCTTGGAGTTGGGAAGGCGAGAGGTTTAAGGATGGGTTAGGAGCCCCCACACACACGCACACACTTACACATACTTGTCTCTTACTTGAAAGTAGAGGCACAATCAGAATATGTTATATGCCCTGTGCCACTTAAGTGCACTTAAGTCAAATCCTGAATATCCCATAGATGGACTTGAAATGCTTTTTCTTTTCTTTTTTTGGCACCAGGTACAATAACTGAAAATAATCATCAGACAGATAATCCATTCAGAAAGTTGCAATAACGATGAAGTCAACACGTGTCCAATGAATCCAGTGTAACATGTAAAGGATCTACTTGTAGTGAAAGCCAGTTTAGTGAAAGCCATACGTATGAAACGTGAGAAAACTTAGTACTTGGTTCACAGATCAAATTCAACTCTGCGTGTGATGTCTGCTCCGAAAATGTAGATTCTTGCAGCAAAGATGAGGAAAAGCTTATTCTTAAATGATGTTGATTGTGTGATCTCGTAGTGGGGGAAAAGTAGCTTGATATATTCTGAAATGCCTATTTTATAAAATATGTAAATTAGTCTATATTGAGAAATCAAAGTGAATGTACATCTAAGAGACAGATTTGTATTTATATGAAAATGTGTACTGCTCTATTAATCAAAGCACAATGTATTTTAAGGCAGTGATATCAAAGCTATAACAGAGAGATGGAGTTTTTGTTTTTTTCTCATTCACTCTACAGTCAGTAGAGTCAAGCTGGTCGGTGTGTAGTCGGTCTGAGTAGTTGGTTATAGTGAGACAGCTGTGTGTTTGTAGACTGTCACTAGCAGCAGCATTTCTGTTGAGCTCTCTAGACGTGAAATAACGTGTCTCCTGGTGACTGAAGAGTCGACCTGGCTGTGATCGACACTCAGATGGATCTCTGTGTGGGGTCGCCGGGCTGTTGATGCTCAGGTGATGATGGGAACATCACGTAGCAGCGGTGACGTGGAGGGCCGTCATGACCCTTCACTTGAGGTTATTGGCTCTTGGCTTTGGTGTTTTTCTCCAAAAAAAAACGGCAGCATTTAGCAAGTGAAAATTGCCACGATCATTTAGTGACAATTACAGAATACAGACAATTTCTTGGCAACTTAATTTTGAAGCTTTTTTACTGACTTAACACATCAAAGTATGTTTACAGGTGTCGTGAAGTTGTACTGCATATGTGAACAACCTTTTGTGGGAGTTGTGTGAAGTCTGAGGAATGACCTCGTGTGATGTGTCCTGAGCCGGCGTCGATACAAATTTGAGGTTGGAAAAGATCTGGAGGCGTCCAGTTAGAAAGAAGTGAGCTTCCCGGACCTCTGTGTCCCGCTCCTCATCTCTGCTTGAGACTCGCGGCTCAAAGCTACGGTCGTCACTCGAGTTGCATTGTGGGTAATGTAGTCACCAGATTTTTACAGGGGGGAAATAATGCATGGACAAATAATAATGTTATTCTTCAATTTCAATCCTTTTTTTAATTTTTATGTTTAATGTTTAGGGCACCACTCCAGCATTACAGACACCTTAATACAGCGATGGTCAGACATTTCCTCTGCCATTTTGTGTGCAGCATCTCAGGTGTTGCCTGGTAACATCAGTCGGTGCACTTACTGACAATGAAACTGAAACAGACTTTGATGTGTAAAATCAGCGGAGCACTCCTCCTAACACACACTCATGTTGTATAAGCCAACATTTACTTGGAATACTTAAGTATTTCTACCTCAGCTGTGAGCACAAGAGTAGTGAGGCCCATCAAACTACTTAATTTACAGTTAAATAAGATGATCGAAGTAGATACCATAGCATTTTTATTTAATTCCCTTTATTGTCTGGATTTGTGTCGACTGCAGTTTTTGCATTGCAAGTAAATGTAAATCCCTTATTTTACCACCAGAAAAGTTATCGCACAGCGAGCTCAAAAAAGATGAATATCTACGTGTCCTTTTGGTTGACTTAATACAGTATGTCATTGATTTAATCGAGGCCATCACTTCCGAATATTAATCTTGTCTAATTTAATGCAGCAGAATTATTAAGAATGGGTCGTGTTTGTTAGATAAAAGTAGCTCTGCTCTGTGATTCCCCTAAAAAAGGGCCTTAAGGTATAAAGTTGTGCTTTTTCATTTTGTGCCAACAGCTTTGAAATGAACCCTCACAACGAATCACGTTTAGTGTCAGTCTGACCGTGAGCGTGGACGGATATGATTGCTGACTTTATCTAATATGACTCCGAACAGCCAAGACGCATCGATTCTGTCGTCACAAAGAAAGCGGCACCGCTGAGTTGATCGGCCGGATGTGTAGAAGCTCGTCTCTCTCAGACCACATTTCTTACCGAGCAATACGAGCATTTGAACAAATGAAACCCCGTGGCTGTCCATCTGGGTGTGACCTCCAGGACGGGATCCTTCGGTGGTCTTTTGGCAGACTGAATGTCAGCTGGTTTGTGTTTTGCTCGTTCCAGAAGTTGTTCTGTACTTTTACTTTGTTTTCTAATTGCGAGGAATAACTGCTTCTCTCTGTCGTTGTAACACAATCACCTGTTAGGATGCTTGTTCTTGTTTTCGCTATAAAAAAATCCCAGAAACTGCGGATGGATGATGGGTAATATTCTAATGAGGCTCTCATGGCTTAAACTTCTAATCAATAACATACGAATGGATTAGCAGCTGTAGCTGGGAGCGAGGCAGATCAATCTTGGGGAGCTCTAAAACAGAACTACAATATCTATTATTTTTCAATAACTTTTTTTTAACGGTAAACATCTTTGCAATGTTTTAGTGTGTGTGCGCGCGTCTGTGTTACTTGTGAGAGGTTCAATCCAGATTGTATTTCATAGACTGATAAACTTTAAAATTACAAAAGATTGTGTTGAATGAATTCATGTCTTAATACAGAATTGTTTGAAAAATAAAATACCTTAATCTCAATGGTCTAGTTTCATTTTCTTCAAATAATTGTTTCCATACCTTTTCAAGGCCCTGCACACCTCCATCAGGTCTTTGCTCGGGCGAATGACCCGAGGTCACCGGACTTCCTTGTACTAATATGTGATAAATGTGCAACAACAATACAAGGAGATGTCAATCAAGCACCTTTTCAGGCAGGAAGATGATAAAGATGACCTGTGTGGGTTTGTAATGGCAGTGAATATGTCAAATATATATACCGCTGTTAAACCACATGATGGTGCTCAAATCTGCTTGGACCTGTTGTCCCTGGATTTGTGTGACACAGAACACGACGTCAAAGACTTCAAGATCCAAAATGTCCACAGGACAGAAAACACAGTTCAATATTCACAGACATGCCAAAGGGTTTCATTAATTACCGAACACGTGATTTTTTATTTTGTAATAAAGCCCTCGTCATCCTTTAGCGAACCTGAAATGCGGAGTAAGCTGCAGCACCCTCTGGTGGCCGGATGTAAAAACACTTCAGTCCCTCTTCCTGTATGGAATGTTTCAGTTTAACAGCCACCCTTCCCCACCTGAGCAACGAGTAATGAGTAACAGATAACATTGATGCTACCTAGGTACAGGTGATTTTTTTCCCTACAGTAGATCCATGATGCACGACTGATTCATAGCATTTAAGGTGATATTTTAACATTGTGATGCTTCAGATGTGTTACTTTGTTGTAACTATAACTACCCATCGCCTGACAGGTGTTAACACTTTGTATTTTGTTGATTCTGTTTTACAGTTTTTATTTTACTCGATAATATTTTAGATAGCTTTAAAAAAGAAATCGCTGATCAAAATTTCATTCTTTCAAATTTCATTTCATTCTTGAAGGATCCCCGTGTTCAATGATAAGAATACTAGACCAGAGTTTGTGCTGAAATGTATCTAGGCCATTTAGAAAGTATACTATTAGTCATTTAAAAGTCAATGTATGTGTTTAATGGGTAGCACAACAAACCCATTTCAAAGTCGTATACCAGTTGAACTGCACCAGAAGACACTTATTTTCCATCGATTGATCACCTTCCAAATAGAGAAACAGTGCTTCAAAGAAAAGAAACCACAATAGCTGGCAGGAGAGGCTATTTATTAATATTATGTACAATTATACCATCGTAACGTCCAGATAATACATTGACGAAGTCAAAGTATGAATATTGGCTCCTGCTTAATTAAGATGCGTCTTATAATGTTTTTATTTCTTCACCCATCTCTTGAATCTCAGATCTCTTCTTTTTTTTGTTAATTAACTTTATCAATATTCTCTATTAATAATCCTTAAAGTGTATCTGAGGCACACAGGGAGAACATGAATAAAATAAGTGTAAAAAAACAAAAACAAAATAGAAACTAAAACGTAAAAGCAGATTTACTGTATGTGGGGGAACATATCTATAAAAACAGTGATTACATGATGTTTAGAGCCAGATGAAAATAAGAGTTAATATTTTCCTTGGACTCTGTCGATCATCAGCTCATCCTGTCTGTCAGTGGGTTGGGGCTTTTCTTTCTTTTTTTCAGTGTTAATGGACTCAAATAATTCTCTTTCCACAACCTTCTTCCTTCACATTAGCATCGCCGAGATACATGTGGTACTGAGACAAAAGAGTACAGAAAATGTTTGTCTGAAGTGCAGTTTGGACTTCATTGTAAACAAAGACAGAATTGTCCAATAACATCTTCTCCCCTGTTTTAACTGGAGGAGCAGTGTCTCTCAGGAAAACGTGTGTGTGTTGTGTGAATGAGCGTGTCAGACGTGTTAAAAGGCTTCAGGTAATAGTGGCATTTGTGTTTTTTTTTATTATTTTTATTTGAGCAGTTGAAGAATCAACTGGATTTTGTCACATTTTCTACATTTTACAGATTATGTGTGTGGTACTGTACTTAAATCAGCTAGTGTGTGCGTGTGTGTGTGTGTGTGTGTGTGTGTGTAAACTCATACCTAAGTCATATATTATGTACAGTACAATGTTGCAGTTTGTCTGTTGAATCTTACATACAGTGAATACAGGGTGCAAACTGTGAGCGGTGTCTGTCTGTTGGACGTACGTGTGTGTGTGTGTGTGTGTGTGTGTGTGTGTGTGTGTGTGCGTGCATGTGTGTGTTTGCGGCTCATGTGCGTGGCTCAGTTCCAGATCTTAAGGAAGCTGTCCCAGGACCCGGTGCTCACCGCCATGCCGTCATCCGTCACACCCAGACAGCTCACACGATTGTCATGGCCAGCCAGGACCCCTGCAGGGGGGACGGGGACGAACAAAAGAAGACTTGTTACTGTAAAATGTTTTGCTCTCCAGACTGCGCTGAAACTTTCTTTTAAATAAAAACACAACACACACACAGAACACAGCGACCTTGTGTTTATTAAAGCCTTAACTTGCAACACAGGGTGGGCCGTTTGACCGAACGTACTTTAAAAAAAAAATGTATTAATTCGGTCTGGCACTGAGCTCTCTTTCCCCCAAAAATGACTCGTAAGTAAACTTAAACTGGCAATGATTCAAGTTGTGTAAACCCACATCAGGATGGTTTTACATTGTAATCGGTTATAAATCTCACTTCATGTGCATACCATGTTATCCAGTTTAACCAGGTCTCACAGTCAGTGACATGTGCATCGTATAACGTAGCGTTATTTATATACAACTTCACGATGAAGATCATCCTTGGGTCCACTGACCTGCTCTGTCTCCCTTCATGGCATCCCAGATGTTACAGTTAAAGTCATCGTAGCCAGCCAGCAGCAAGCGGCCAGAGCGTGAGAAAGCCACAGAGGTGATGCCACAGATGATGTTGTCATGGCAGTAGAGGCTGAGCTCCTGGTCTGCACGCAGGTCAAACAGCCTGCAGGTGGCGTCGTCCGAGCCTGTGGCAAAGGCGCTGCCGTTGGGAAAGAACTGTGGAGGAACACGGAGGGAAGATGGATGAGGAGCAGGAAGTGTGGATGCAGCTCTTTCAAGGTACTCTTAACAAGACATGACAAGGAGGTGATGCTGTGCAGAGTTCCCTGTTCCCCACATGTGACAGAAAACTGGGTCCTCATTGGCTGCTGGTGTCTCTATCTGCTGAATCTGATTGCCACGTTTTAATACTGAGTCACCGTTTAGATGTGACCTGTGTGGGCGCCAGTCCGGACTCAGACTCCGTCGGACTCATACAGGATGTTCAGATATGGTGTTAATTGATAATCTCGTTAATCCCCCAGCGTGCTCCCCATTTAAATCCCCCCCAAAGCTGGAGACAAGACAGCATGTGACGTCACCGAGACAAATCCTGGTGCTGCTCTGTTGATTGTGTATTAGACGATACAGGAGGGATGCACTGCCACAGTTTAGACCAGTCGGTTCATAGACCTCCAGAACTGGTCCTTTTGTAACATGCACATTAGTTTTGGGATTACATGTGTTGACCCAAAATGTGTTGTACTATCTACTGGCAAAGGCACATTTAAAGATAAAATCCTATATTCACTATATTATTTATCTTTTTAGAAAATATGCAACTGTTTTAGTGGAAGTAGTACTGAGTATTAGTAAGACAAACTATAGGCTCCCCTTTAAACTGCAATCCCAGATCCTGATGGGATCACGAGGCCCTGAGCACTCACACAGATGGCGTTGATGTCCGATTCGTGGCCCGTGAAGGTCTGCCGGCACATGCTGTCCCTGATGTCCCACAGTTTGACCGAGGCGTCGCAGGCTCCTGACACAAAGGTGCGGAGGTCGGGTGACAGGGACAGACTCATGACGTCACCGCTGTGGCCCGAGAAAACCGTGGTCTGCTGACTCGTCTCGATGTCCCACAGTGCACTGGGGCAGAGAGCACGGAGTTAAGACACAACTCGGAGGGGGAATACGTGTTTGTTACATGATCTCTGCGGCTCACCATGTGGTGTCTCCTGAACTGGTGATGATTTGATTGTCGTCGATGAAACGGCAACATGACAGGTAACCTGAGGAAACACAGCACAGGTGTTTGCTGGGGAACTGGAAGAAAGTTGCCCATCAAGATGCAGATCTGCACATATACACATGTAGATGACTATTTGAGATCAGGTGATAGTAAAGTGGCATTATTAGTGTCCACTGTAATACAATAGGCACTAAATAGGATTATTATTGTAACCGTACACTGATTGTGCAAAACATTAGAACGCGGGCAGAGGCGATGCCAATGCCATTTCCTGCATTTATATACATTTATATTGATCTGGCGGATAACAATTCATGATGGAGGAGGTTATTGAGCTATCCATTGTGTAGACCGTGACAGACACAGGATACCTCATGATAATAACAATATATTTGTACTGCACTTTAAAATAATGGTCAATTCTAGCTTTTTTGGGGGAGAATATTCACAGGTCAATTGATTTATTTGACCCCAAAAATGTCCGGAGGAGTAGCAGTGCCTGTGGCGTTCTTCTCGGCCCAATAAAAAAAAATCCACCCTTAAAGTAAGACTGTTTAGCCTGAGAGGCAAAAACCTGAGCATAAGAGTCTATAAAGCACTCGCCGCTGCTCATACAGCTAATTGCTGTGGATTCACAATGGAGACGTCTTGATATTAAGTTGCAGCCCTTTTTTTTTCAAATGTCATGCAGCAGCACAGTAGCTACACTGTCACAAAGCGAAGACTCGCAGACTGGAGTTGATGTCTCAGCTCATTAAGACAGGCGCTACCCTGCGATTAATTAACTATGCAAATGAAATCTTCATTGTTTAGGGGTTTGGGAGAGGAGCAGTCCCACGAGGAAAAGGGGGGGGGGGGGGGACTGCTGCACGCTCGCCTGAAACACCTCATCAGTTTGACTGAACCTGAAAGCGGAAGCGGCTGAGAGACGACGTTCTCCGACCTGTGTGGCCGGGCAGTTCCCTGCTGACCCGGACGTTGCCCTCTCGAGTCTTCAAGCAGTAGATGGAGCAGATGTTGTCCAGGCCACCGCATGCCACGTAGTTCCCAGAGGGGGCGTACGCACAGGTCATCACCCAGGAGGAGCGCAAGGGGATGGCGTGTATCTAGGAAGGTATTCGGAGGCAACATTTCACTTTTTAGACTAGAAGGAAAGCCAATGCAAATAACAGGTTAGCATTAACACTGACAATCCGCTGCTAATGCCACTGAAATTGTGAGAATAAATCACAGAAATGGAAGCCGTCATGAGTCGACCACGGAGGCCAATTTTGACTTTTTACCAGCCGATGAGAAGAAGAACTTGGCTGACTTTACCTTGTTAGTGGTGTAGCTGTCCCAGATGATCAGTTTTCCATCTTGAGAGGCACTAACCAGAAGCCTGTGGAGACAAACCATCAAACTTAATCTCATACCTAATCTGTCGATGGACAATAGACATTAGTTTCTGCTAAGTGTTTTCTGAATTAATTACTACTTTCGACTCATTTGAAACCAACGTACCGGACGGCCACTGTGACTAGTCTACAAGTAATACAGGTAGAACATTACAAACTGTCATTTTTGATTTCTACTAAATACGTCAGAACGCACACTTGGAGGGTTAGAGTATTTGAGTACATACAATTCAGTTCTGTACATAAAACTGCTCCAAACATGTTTTAAAGGGACACGTTTGGATGCGTCGTTTGGCTCTTATTATCAGGTTATTATACTGTCACAGTGGCAATGCTAACATGCTGATGTGAAGCAGGTATAATGCTCATCTTATTTTAGCATGTTAGCATGCTAACATTTGCTAATTAGCACTAATCACACAGCACGGTGTTATTAGGCAAAGATGTTTGTTCCATAATGGGTTATCTGGGGTTTTATCCCACGTAAAGTTGCTATCGTATGGAGCCATAATTGATGCACAGCACCAGTCACAATCGAAGTCAACGACATAACATGTCAAACTACGGCGTAGACTCACTTTGAGTCAGTGCCCCAGTGCATGGCGTAGATCTTGGCCAGGTGGCCCCGGAGGGTGCGCCTCGTCCGCATCTGAATCCGCCCCACAGGATCCAGACCAGCAGTTATCTAGGTGAGCGAGGAGACGTTCATCACAGAATCAGTTCTCACGAAATTCACCCTTTGTTATTGATAACTTTGTGATGGGATGTTCCTCGGGAAGCCGTAGGAGTTTGTAGTTGATCCGGTGGGGACTGGAGTGATGTGGTGCCAGTATTTGGTGTGTGCTAGAAGTCTGGTAGATGCGTTCTGGACCAGTTGGAGTCTGTTGATGGAGCTAGCTAGCACTGATGCCGTAGAGGAGTTGCAAGAATCAAGATGGAAGACAATTAGGGTGATTTGACCTTTTGGTGCATTTTGCTGAGGGTGGACTTGGAGTCGGTGAGGAGGATTTCAGTTTTGTTGCTGTTGAATTTGAGAACATTTTGTCCATCCTGTCAGGACTCAGTGTGGGATGGGGGTGGGTTGTTGGGGGTTACTGTGTGCTGAGGTATATCATGGTGTCATCGCCATTGCAATAAGTGTCCACGTTGAAATGGAGGATAATCTGACTTAGAGTGACTATGTAGATGACTAAGAGGAGTGGGCCGAGGACAACGCCTTGAGGAACACCTTGTGTGACTGTGGATGTGACGGAGGAGGAATTGTGTAGGGAAATGAAGTATGGTGTGTTGGTGAGGTAGGATCAGAGCCAGCTGAGTGCAGGTTGTTCTCCAGGCCTTCAAGTCTGGAGAGCAGGATGTTGGCGAAGGCTCACTCAGATCCAGGAGGACATTCAGGGCTCCAGTGTGTTGATGAGGTCATTGAACATTTTCAGAAGAGCAGTTTCTGATTTTATGAATGTAATGTAAAAAGCATCACCAAAAAAAGGCAAACCACCATATTTATGCTGCTGGTGATCATGTGAGGGAAACTGGGTACACAAACATCAATAAATAATCTATTTTCCCCAAATTGTGCGGTAGGTTTGATTTAAAAAATATTTCAAGCAGCTACTACTGTGAAAAAAAATAAATCCTAGGATGCAAAAACATGTCAGCTTTCTCCCAGGATGTTATGTTTCCATAGCTATGGTCACCAAAGGGATGGTTATCACTAAACATGTATAGACATATTATATCTATGTATGTTACCAATTGGGAAATTCAGTGGAACTTACCTGTGTCAGGGTTGAATCTCCACATGCTTTCCTGGCATCCTAATGGACATGGAAAAAATCGAGACATTACACAGCATCTAAATATATCAGTAGATGAAAACTGAAAGATAAGGACATTTGACTTACTCGTATCTGGTTCCTAAGCTGCTCGGCCTCCTGGCGAAGCTGCTCCAGCTCACTCATTTTGGATTCGTCTGAGCTGTCACCTGTTGGTCATGGAAAAACTTCCACCGTCAGACTCTTATTTCCAAGTGTCATCTTATAAGAAATGACTGTCGATGCATATAAATGACGCCTATTGGGGGTTAGCATAGTGGCATGCTCACATGATCAAACAAATGTTAATAAAAAATGAATCAATTAATTAAAATAATGTACTTAAAATACTGCTCGTAATAAAATAATAAAATAAATGAAAGCATTTTAATCTCTACGGTTTACTGAAGCCCACAGTGAGAAAAAACCTTGTAATCTGTTTATGGCTGTGCAACCATGCCTGGTTTAACTGAGGAGAATAATCTGTAATGACTAAGCTGCTATCGAGCAGCCAGCATCGCGACCAGGCAGCAGATAGCGAACACTCCCTTTTAAGCCGAGGGAACTTGTTACACTATGCACTTGCGAATCAAGTTGGAACTTGTGCTTCTGCTGGACACAGTCATCTTTATGTCATCTGAGGCACTGCGGTTTTGGAAAATGAACATGGCAGGAGAATTATCATTTAGCTATGGGCCAACCGGGGTCACACACACACACACACACACACACCGGTGCATCACAATATGCTTTCAGTAGGAAGCAGCATTTCCTGCTCCAGATAGGAGCACAGTTACACATTCAAACCGCTTCCCAAACAGGGAGCTTCTATTTGCATCCATGCAGCAATTCAAATCCACAGCAAACATGCATACACTGCACACTGCAAAGGAAGAGCAATTAGCTACAGTAGGTCACTGTTCCCTGGAGGGACCTGCGACCAGATGGATCACACGGCACTAATGGAAGCCAAAAGGGGTGCATCATGGGTCTCGGTCTCCTGGCACAGCTGCTCATTTAGCCAATGATGAGGAGAAAAGCTGAGGGGGGGGGGGTGCATCAGAGATCAGGCCTGGATGGGTCCAGCCAGATGCTCGGATGCATTTTTCTTGTCGCCTGCGAACATCGACTAGGGGGCGAGCAGAATTGTGATGAAGTCATACCCATGGTCACACACACACACACACACACACACACACACACACACACATCACAGCCTACAGACTCCACCTGCACCGATGCATGGCCAGACAAGAGTCTACCTCCCTCATGATGATGATGAGGAGGAGGAAGGACAACGTTAGAATAAAACATGTCCGTGCCTGAACATATTTATCAGAGAGAGCGAGACAGAGAGAGAGAGGAGGAGAGAGAGAGAGAAATGCAAAGAACATGATGCCAAAGTGTGACTTGCCCCACCCCTCTGATGTGGAGCTACACCAACATGGCATGGCCACATCTGAGCCCGGAGGAGAGTGCAGCCCCTCGGCCGCTGCATGTCTGACAGTCAACGTGAATGTGAGCGGAGCCCCATAAAGGCCCTGTGGAGCTCCGCCGCAGAAAGACAGACAGATTCACACAAATACAGGATGCACTTCATCGGGGTTTTTTTTCTCTTTTTCTCTCATTATTTCACCGTCCGCAAGCGTTTCGATTCCCAGTGCATTCAAATGAGAAGGCAGGCCCGTGAACGCATCACATATTGATCAGCGGAGATGGCTGATGGAGGCCTTGGCCACATCTCGTTTCAGATGCTGAGCTCCTAAAATGCGGATGTAGCTAAACGACTTGATTCGAAAAAACGATGCCACGAATAGGCTGCACATCATCATCATCATCACCCTCATCATCATCTTCATCATGCCCCAGCCATCTTACGCTCAATAGGCTGGCCTACAGCTGCTGTCACAGCGTTTGATAATGGGTGGCTACCTGTTAATTCTCCCGACGATGTTGCTGCTGCTTTTTTTTCTTCTTCTTCTTCTCCTCCTGACGTCCCCGAAGACAAATCCCGCGGAGGATTAACAACTATATGTCTTTTTCACTCATTCAAAAACACACACAACAACAACCGAGATCCACTTAGCTCCTTGTGTGTCACGATTATTTAGTTTCCACAAAAAAAGGTCCTTCAGCGAGCAGGCAGGCGGAGGAGGGCTACACACATTTCCATGTCACCGCTTTAGTGGAGCCTCCTGAGAAAAGAAAGATGAAATCTGCTGCTGCTGCTGCTGCTGCTGTGTTGCCGTTTCCTCCTCGAAATGTTTCCCCCCTCTTTTTTTTTTTTACGCCCGACCGGTAAACAAAAACATATTTGTCCAGCACGACGTAAACAATCACAATTCAACCGGGTCCTCGGGCCGCATCGAGCGCGTCCGTTAAATAGCCGTCACTATCCGGTCCGTTTTACTCCGATTCTGCTTTTCGTGACGCTATCCTCGTTTCCTTCCTCTCTCTCTGGTTTCCTCCTCCCTCTGCCGACACTTCATCAGGACAGCCGCCTCCGAGCCAGCAGCGAGCTACTGAGTGAAACCAGCCTCATGCACACAATAATGGCATTAAAGACCCGTATGGCTGCAAGGAAACCAGCCCATCACATACAAGACCGACTGCGTGGGTTTTCTCCCAGTATCGTGAGAGGCGGCCCTGCCTCTCGGTCACTTATCCACACGGTTCCTGTTTTTTTTTCTTTTCTTTTTTTCTGAGTATCATCATTCAGAAACAGGCAACCAGATCACGCGGTGGGCGCTTGCAGAAGACTCCTCAAATCCGGGCATGAAGCATGTTTCAACCACACCCATCTCTTAAATACTAATAAATCCCATGACCCCCCCTCTGATCGGATCCCTCTGCAATTTTTAGATCCTTTTTCTCCTCACGTGGACTCGTCCGTTTTTGTTTTTGTGTATCAGTGCATGGGGTCCCTACAACATGACATGTTTTAATCATGATCGTTTCGTGGTTGCAGGGTGCAGCACCACCCAGGAAGGTGTATATACATCATGGTTTTACATGGGTCCCACTTTGCAGTATAGCTCTACTCTGCTGACACTGATCCAGTTAGGGAGTCTGTGGCTCATTGAATGGGATGTGTGAAATAAATTGGATTCGAGTGTGATTCAGAAGTTCTATGAATATGCTATAATCACTCAGCACTCTATCTATCTATCTATCTATCTATCTATCTATCTATCTATCTATCTATCTATCTATCTATCTATCTATCTATCTATCTATCTATCTATCTATCTATCTATCTATCTGTCTGTCTGTCTGTCTGTCTGTCTGTCTGTCTGTCTGTCTGTCTGTCTATCTATCTATCTATCTATCTGTCTGTCTGTCTGTCTGTCTGTCTGTCTGTCTGTCTGTCTGTCTGTCTGTCTATCTATCTATCTATCTATCTATTATCTATCATCATCATCATCATCCATCCATCATCCATCCATCCATCTCATCCATCCATCATCCATCCATCCATCCATCATCCATCCATCCATCCATCCATCATCCATCCATCCATCCATCCATCCATCCATCTATCTATCTATCTATCTATCTATCTATCTATCTATCTATCTATCTATCTATCTATCTATCTATCTATCTATCTATCTATCTATCTGTCCGTATGTCTGTCTGTCTGTCTGTATGTCTGTCTGTCTGTCTGCCTGTTGCCTGTCTGTCTGTCTATCTGCCTGTTGCCTGTCTGTCTGTCTGTCTGTCTGTCTATCTGCCTGCCTGCCTGTCCGTCTATTTTTGTATTCTTGCGATGCAAATGCCACTGCTGGAGCTAAAATTACACAAGTAAAACTGAGTTAATCCACACTGAATTAGCCTATCTGTATTTCTCTAGATACATATTTTATTTTTACCCAGAAAACAATGCATTGCCTTTTAAACAAACATATATCATAAGACATGAGCATGAGCCTTGAAAACCATTTGTCATGCAGCTTGTAAAATAAGATTGCGGAGATGCTGCATGACTGAAATTTTACAGTCAGTACTTAGACCTGCCCTGTTAACATCCTCTAACACCACACAATCCCCACATTTATCTCCCTGGTCGTTTTCAGTGCTGGTTTGTTTTGAGTGGATACAGAGTGGATTTGAGCTCTTTCAGTTTTTTTTTCTGAGAAAGAGATCCATTATTTTAATGAAAACCTTACATGACAGGTTAGTCCCGCCACAGAATGATCCTCTTTCTATTTATGGACGTCATCTCCGTCGCAACAGTGACCCCTAGTGTTGAACAGGGCCATTACAGTCCGGTCCACAGTATAACTTTATTTTGTACTGCATTCAAGTTGATGTTTTTTTCTCTTCTTCGTGCATACAACAGATAAACCTCTGAAATCAGGCTGCATTTATTTGAGGTTAATACTTTATTGGTGACGTCACCTTTGGGTTCAAATAAGGGGCGTGGTCACTTTTAGACCAGCAGCTTTGCTCAAATGTGTGGTGTTTTTTGCCCTCCCCCTTTTTGGTAGTCACATGGGCGTTTTCTGTTCTCCCGTGACACTTTTGAACAAATAACAGGGGGCGAGGCTGCCATGGCTGCTCTGTTGTTATTGGGCAGCGCACATTTCAACGGCGGCCAACTCCCGTGACAGCTCAGTCCCGACATGTCCACCGGCCACCGCGCGTCTGACCCGGGACGTCCTTCTCGACAAACATAGCGCTGAGACCCGCGGAGCCGAGGCGGTGGGCCACGGGAAGAAGCAGGAAGTGAAACGGTGTCTGGCGGAGGTTCGGGAGGTAAGTTAGAGTGTTTCGTGGGGAGGACACTTGGCCGGTGGGGTGATGCGTTTGAGTGACACGTTGAAGGAGCTTCAATCATGAGCCGCCGGCGAAACGGAAACAAACATTTATCCAGGATGCTGCTGCTAATTACTTCGCCAACATGTTTTACCTCACTCCGCCTAAACAACGTACAGTTTTAATGCTGCGCAGTCACTCCTGTGACGGAAACGGTGCTTTATTTTGGTAACCGACTGAAGTGGAGGGCCTCTTTAGACCTCTAGCAGCGTCCTGCAGAGCATCAGCACCAGGCTCGTCCAGCATCGACGACCATAAAGGAGCAAGCAGATCGATATCTTTGAATCAGTGGCCGACAGCATATGTTTCATAGAAAACACAACTTCCCTATTTCAGTCAGTTCCCTATGATGTATAGGCGGATACCTCATTAGATATATTTGACTCAAACTGTGCCAATGTCTTGCAAAAGCCATTCCACTAAAGTGTTTTAAAAAAGCGTTTTAATCTCTCAAATTGTTCTGCACAAGTTATTATTTACAAGACAGATCAATCCATCCATTACTCTCTGGAATAATCAATTAATTAATATCTTCAAATTGCATGGCTGAGCAGCTGGATCCAGTGAGTTTTTTACATTTTTGCTTGTGTGTGTGTGTGTGTGTATATGTATGTATGTATGTATGTATGTATGTATGTATGTATATATATATATATATATATATATATATATATATATATAATATATATATCATATAATGTGATTAATCGATTGTCACAATAGACACCAAGTAATGAATTAACCGATTAATGTACTGATTGTGTCAGCTCTTCTCTCTCAATCATGTGCAAATTTTAGGTAGAAAAGAATAAGCAACTGGGCGTGATGTCTATAACAATGAGGAGATGATGTCCCTTCATGTCCCATCATGTTTTGTGGTGTGAAACCTCTGTCATAGTTGGGGTTTCCCATCATGTGATTCCTGTAGCTGACTATATTTGGCATAGAGCGGTGTTGTTGAAGGGACTTGGGCTTCAGGGATAAAAGGTAAAAAACTGCCTCCTTGAGAAAGACTGGGGGAAGTTGAACGCTGCTGGGAGACAGAAAACCTGCCAGGTCACCTGTGCACAGAGGGGCATGCTCAGCAGAGACGTTCGCTTTGAGCTGCATGTAAAAACAGACGAGCGGCTGTGAATCAGGTGACTGCACATACCGACCTGAGGTGTGAGCAGCAGCTTCCATGAAGAACTGAACTACCAGACTGTCTGTGGCGTCTCAGTGCTCGGTTTTTGCCGTATTGTGCAGCAGAGATGAGAAGTGACTGGGTCACGTAGATTGGTCAGGTCAGCACCCAATTGTTAGATAGTTAGATGCTTGTGTTGAGCCACTGAATCTGAAGTTTGTTCATGTGAGTCTGGAAGCATTCACGAGGCAGAGCATGTGCATGTGCAACTTTGCACATGACAACGTTAACTTGTAGGGAAGTACGGCAAATGTTTAAAAACATCACAGTGTGTTTATGGGTGTGAGATTACAATGTGTGCTTGTGACTTGTTGGTTAATTTGATTTGAAACGGAGAACAATACATCAATACACACTATTTAATGGTCTCCCTCTTTATAAAAACGGGATTAGAAGAACACACATTGGACTTTAAAGTGGACTGTGTGCACAAATGGACAACTGGGGGATATTTGTCTGTTGGACTTAATGATGATAAATGTAACCAAAAAAAAACTAAAGCCAACTTTCCTCTCTAAACAAATATTGCCAGCTGTTCACAGGTCAGTGACTTACAAGCACGTTAGACGTTTTGTCTTGTCACTAGTAGATTTCTGTTTTCCCAGGCTAAGCACACTGGCCTCGGGCTCTTCTCACCAACATGTCAAACGAACGCACCCCTCTGATCACCTCAGGGGTCTGCGGCATGGCCGTGACCGCAGCAGCATGCAGTGTGGAGCTGGACACCACCTCCGGATCCGCCTGCGGAACGCCTCGGAAAGACCCGCGACAGCTGAACACTTTTTTCGGGGTGATGGTGCCGACCATCCTCTCCATGTTCAGCATCGTGCTGTTCCTGAGAAGCGGTGAGTAGATGCGAGTGTGAGGACGAGATCAGGAGAAACCAAAAGCTGTTTTTAGTTGTGGGCGCTTGTGTGACTCCCTTACAATATAACCGAGTCATTGTGATGTGACTAACGCTGACGTCATCTCTTTTGCAGGGTTTGTGGTCGGTCATGCGGGGCTGTTACAGGGCCTTTTAATGCTGTTTGTAGCCTACACCATTGTATCTCTTACAATACTGTCCATTTGTGCCATTTCCACCAACGGTGCAATACAAGGTGGTGGAGCCTACTGTATCCTTTGAGAGCAAGCGTTTGTATCAAGTGTAACTTCATCTTGCCTTTTCAGTGTCAAGTATCAATCTTAACTCCATGTGACCAGACATGATCAGCAGATCTCTGGGCCCAGAGTTTGGAGGAAGCATCGGGTTGATGTTCTTCCTGGCCAAAGTGTGTGCGTGTGGAGAGTATGTTCTTGGTCTTGTGGAGGCGATACTTGATGTATTCGGTGAAGATCCCAGTAAGGATTTTGGTTCCTGTTTTAAGCTAGATAAATGACCTACTTCAGCTACTACCCATCCCACAGGATTCTGAGTTTTCGTCTCTTTCAGATTCGCCCGTGTCCGTGGGAGTGCGAGTGCTTCCTCAGGGTTACTGGTACACGGTGCTGTACTCCTCGGTGATCCTCCTGCTGTGTCTGCTGGTGTGTCTGGTGGGCGCCCATGTCTACTCCCGCACCGCCTTCGTCATCCTGCTGGTGATCACCGTGTCCTTGCTGTCCATCTTCATCAGTTCCCTGGTGGTCAAACCTCGTGATTTTGTCATAACCCACAAGGGATCTGGCAACCAGAGCCTCCACTACAACGCCAGCTACACAGGCTTGAGCATTACCACTCTGAGGAACAACCTGGGCTGTGAGTGATGGAGCGCGGCATTTGGTGTTAGACAGGATGTGAAAGTATATTTGCAAGCAAATCTATTAAAAAGTTTTGCTTTTCCTCATTTCTGTCGTTGCAGCTGGTTACTCTTTGGACTACAGCACCAACACCGTCATGACTTTTTCCAGCGTGTTCGCCGTCCTCTTCACCAGCTGCACTGGGGTTATGGCCGGAGCCAACATGTCAGGTGAAAAATGCCTTTTGTCCTGCATGTGTGATCACATTGGAGCAAAGTCGCTGTCCCATAATGCCCCTGCTACCTTTACCTTTGATTTGCATGTTGTTATGCAGAACGATGACAAACAAGAGATGTGTTCATGCACACAAACATGCGAAACCTGATGTTTGTTTCTCACTGCACATGTCTGATCTGAAGGGGATCTGAAGGCGCCGAGCATCGCCATCCCTAAAGGCACCATCGCCGCCGTCTTTTACTCTTTCACAGTCTACCTCCTCCTCTTCATCTTGGTCAGCGCCATGTGTGACAGGTCTGGAATCGTCCCTAATAGTGTTGGCTGATATGAATACTTGAATAGAGATCAAAAAACAAATTAGTTGCCCTTTTGTTTGTTTTTCTTTAGGACCTTACTGATTCAGGATTATGGGTTCCTCCAGAGAATAAACATCTGGCCGCCGTTTGTCACCATCGGGATCTTCTGCGCCTCTCTGTCGGCTGCGATGTGCACCATGATCGGAGCGTCCCGCATCCTCCATGCTCTTGCTCTGGATCAACTCTTTGGTAGGGCCTCTTTTTCTCTCATCATATCACTGTCTTCTTCAGTTGTTTTCTAAGAAACTTTGATTTTCCCTCACAGGTTTGCCATTGGCCCCAGCTACCATCACATCAAGCTCGGGGAATCCGTGGGTGGCCGTGCTGTACACCTGGGCTCTGGCACAGGTGAGCAGAGTTATTGCGGCGTGCAGTCTCATATTTTCAGAATGAATGTCCTAAGCAGGAGAGCACTGACCCCCCTTTTTCAGTCCCAGTACCAATACTGATCAGACACTGGTGTTCAATTAATAATCTGTATGCTTCAGTGTGTGGAAGTGACTGGGGTCATTCGTTTATGTGTAAGGCAACATCAGGTTTGACTTAACTATTGCTTTCCTAACTTTGTAAAACAAACGGTAACAATTAAAACACCCATAGAAAATGACAGAATTTCTTTTTTTTTATTAAAATGATGGTATCCGATACCAGATCAGCCTGTTGTTAATGATACGATCCAGCTATTTGTGGCATCATTGGTCTGATTTCTGATATCGGTATCACTGCTTCTCTATCTGTCTGTGTTTCAGTGTGTGGTGTTTGCAGGCCAGCTCAATGCTATAGCAAGTTTGGTGACTGTTTTCTACTTGCTTGCCTATGCTGCGGTTGACCTGGCCTGTTTGGCTCTTGAGTGGGCGTCGGCACCAAATTTCAGGTAGTAAAAGATCAATCGCTACTAAAGGAAAATTTAAGAAATCCCAAAATTTAAGTGGAAACTTTCAGAATAAAACTGCAAATGAAAACCCTTACTGTTGCAATAAAATATCACAGTTTAAATGCTGCCTAAGAAGGACATGTTTTAGGCTTTCAGTGCTGAAATAGCTGTTAATTATCCACAGTGTCATCATTGACTGTTGCTGTAATTTCAGACCTGTGAAGTAAGAAAAAAATCTGAAATTGCTCAATGGCAGTTCGGTGTCTTCTTTTAGAGAGTACAGGCAATTACCACCATACAGATCAAAAACCGTATCTGACTCACTTTGATTTATTACCATCATGTATTTTATTGTCTCTGCTTATGTTTCTCACGTGTCCGGCAGCCTCATATCTTTGTCTCTGTGTTTTACCAGACCGACCTTCCAGCTCTTCTCCTGGCACACCTGCCTGCTGGGCATCCTGAGCTGTTTGGTGATGATGTTCGTCATTAACCCTGTGTACTCCTCAGGCAGCATCGTCCTGCTGTTAGTGCTGCTGCTTTTCCTCCACTACAGATCGTCCACCAGCAGCTGGGGCTACATTAGCCAGGCTCTCATTTTCCACCAGGTAGCTGGACACACACACACACACACACACACACACACACACACACACATAAAGAGAGAGCGCTATAGTGTGTCATCAATGTCGTCTTCCTTTGGGTTTAGGTGCGCAAGTATCTGTTGATGTTGGACGTGAGGAAAGACCACGTGAAGTTCTGGAGGCCGCAGATGTTGTTAATGGTGGCCAACCCTCGCTCCTCCTGTCAGCTCATCCTGTTTGTCAACCAGCTGAAGAAGGGCGGGCTGTATGTGCTGGGCCACGTGCAGCTGGGAGATCTGGGTAATTCTCTGGATGGTCTGTGATGGCCATCTGCAACTAACAGTATTACATTATTCTTATCTTTGTGTAGCCTCGTGAAACTCACCTTTTGGCCTTTCATGCGTTTGGACACCTTTTTAACCCACGTTTTCAATCAACGGTGGTATCATGGGGTTTATTTTCCTCATTTCATCTGCGAGCACATGAACAGGGTGAGCAGGAAATATTAAAGTAGGTTGCATATCACTGTAGTTGTGTAACATATGTGAAAGGCCTCCCTGAAGTCCGCAGGCACTATCATGGAAGACTAGCTCAGGGGCTTTCACTTTCCATCTGCTGCTCCTCTTGCATTTTTAATAAGATAATAAGTTTCCTCTGTATCATTGTTGCATCGGTCGAGTATAAACCAGACATTATCTAATTCCACCAAAAGTCTAGTTCCTTGGGTATTTAGCCAAATATGCACATCTCCTTTTCAAACTGTGGGAAAATATATTGTGTGATGTACCCAAAGTAGATGGAACGGCGGATGCCGATGCCGACCTTGGTGACCATTAGGATACATTGCAAAGTCTACAAACAATGCAATTAGATCAATTTAATTGTAGTTTTACTTCACTACGTACTGTATTCTATCTGATCGTATACATCTGACAGCTGAAGTTAGTTCTTTGTCGTACTAAACCGTACCCTCCTGTGTTCCAGACTCTCTGCCATCAGACCCGATTCAGCAGCAGTACAACTTCTGGTTGAGCCTAGTTGACAAACTTGGGGTGAAAGCCTTTGTAGACCTGACCCTGTCTCCCTCCGTCAGACAGGGAACACAGCATCTGCTGCGCATCACAGGCCTGGGTATGTTCTGGTTTCTCTCATCCTGTCATGCCCACATTCACCATGATGATGGTTGCTTTATCTGCACTTCTGTTTCCCTCCACAAGGCGGCATGAAGCCCAACACACTGATCCTGGGTTTCTATGACAGCTGCACCCCCGAGGACTTCTTCCTACAAGATTCTGCGTTCTGTGACTCTTCCGTGGGACAGGGGAGCGAGGGCGAATATAATTTTGGTGTGGATTTGCCTTCACTACAAGCCCATTTCCCCCCAGTCCGACATGTTGAGAGCCCACGCTGGCTATCACCAGAGGAGTACGTAGGGATCCTTTCTGATGCCATTAAAATGAATAAGAACGTGTGCCTTGCCCGCTATTTCTTCCAGTTAGAGGGAGAGGGTAAAGATAGCAAGGTGGACGGGTCGGAGCGGACAATAGACGTGTGGCCTCTCAACCTGCTCCAGCCGGGCAGCCGGGATTATGAGGATGTGTGCAGCCTCTTCCTGCTGCAGATGGCCTGTGTGCTCAACATGTCCAACAGATGGCGCCATGCGAGAATGAGAATCTTCCTGAATGTGGAGACCGAGTCCAGCGACCAGGGCTGGGTGGTGAACGAAGAATCGTTCCGAGAGCTGCTGAGGAAGCTGAGGATCAGGGCTTCGATAAAGATCGTGCCGTGGGACTCTGTGGTGCAGCATCACGTCCAACCAGACGGGGAGCCTCCTGCAGAGCCAACACAAGCCCTGTCCGAGGGCTTCTTGTCCGCAGTTAACTCTATGTTGATGGAGCACAGCGCGCAAGCCGCTGTCCGCTTCCTGTATTTACCTCGACCCACTGCTCACTGCAGCCAGGCTCAGCAGTACTTGGCTCAGGTGGAGGCAGTGACCAACAGTTTGGGGCCAACGCTCCTGATTCACGGTGTTACCCCGGTCACGTACACTGATCTGTGAGCATGTGTAGGTGCAGCAGTCTTATCTGTGTAAGTTTAATCTCTGGTTACATTTAAAAAAATAACACCTCACATAAAGAAAAGTGGATGCTAAGTTACAGTATGTAGCACCAGTTACTAGACATTCACCGAATTAAGCTTCTTTTATTGTTTTACTCAAGCTAACAAAGGACCACAGTCAAGTGCATACGCCGTTGTTGCATTTAAATAGGATATTTTCCTATTTGCATACACTTGAGCTGGCTTGTTGATTGGGCCAAGAAATGGGGGAAATACAGACTTTTGTGATTTATGTTGATATAAGCTCTGCATTAGTTTTAGGCACATGAGACAGAAATTAAAATGTCAAAAATAACACAATTCGTTTGGAGCAATACGGGTTTTATAGGACATTGAATATAGAAATGTCTATTTATAATTTCAGGGAAGAAATTATGGTTTTGTGATGACAATTGACCACGGTAAAACATATTTTCAAGGTACAGTTTCCAAATGGTTTTGTGTTAAAGTTCTGCTTTCTTTTTCCTACATTTTCAGATATCTGTTGGACCAAGTTATCCAAAGACTTTTTGTTTTGTTTCTGAGCCTAATTGACTTCTGACTTTTGTTTACCATGCACTTCTGCAAACAAAACTTTTTTTCTGTTAAATGTATATCTCTAGTCTTCACAAATGGAATAGTTTACATTTGACCTCAGAAGGATGAACAGCATTTGTTGCTGTTGTACGTGCTGACTTGAAAAATATATACTGGGATTATATGCTATATGATGCAGACTGTTAAAAGGGCGCCAAAAATGGTTATACTGGTGGTTACTATGGAGGTCCACTCTCAGTTCTCAGTTCAGACCAATTGCAGTCTTTCACCATATTTATAGCACAAAATGCAGATTATAATATTATTGCTTTCTTGTCATGTTTTGTTTTATAGTTTTGCAGCACTCACATGGACCTTTTGGCGTGTTTCATCTTGAGTTGTGTCATTGAAAAGCCTGAAGGGACTCACTTTTGTATGCTAGTGACCATTGCTGCAGATATACATATTAAACTGCTGTGCGTCATAGTTGAAAATGTATGCCAAATGTAATGTGTATCAGTATCTTTGTAATATTGTAAAATCTTAACAGAAAATCTGTATTTAAAAGAGTGCATAAATGCAATACAAACACATTGTCTGTATGTGTCATGTTTAATAGTACAATTATTAAAAGACACTATATAAAGAAACTGTTAAGCCGAATAGCTACATAGATTAAACATAAATAAATACAAAATTCATGCAAATGAGAAAACGTGCAAAATAGAGCAATGATTTCACTATATTAAACACATTTAGGGTATCTGAGCAGTGGAGATAATCTATGATAAAGCCTACATTCAGCTGTAAAAGTTGACATTACAGTTTTTCTCAGTTGCTTTGGTGCTTTTCTCAGAATGAAAATTCTCATAACTATTAGTTCAACCTCCACAACAATTAGTCATTTGTGCACATCATAGTAGCCATTCCTCTGAACAAATTGCAAATGCTTTTGGACATGTATCAGTTGCTTTCATACAATTGTCTGCTGTTTTATAACATTATCATTTGCTTATGTCATGTCAGTCAAAATTAACTATACTTAAGGATGCTGAATAGTCATTCCCAATAAAACTAATAGTCGTCATTTCATTGCTTGAGTCATTACATACAAAATTGTTGAACTAGTTATCAAATTCTGTCAAGCAAATTTTATACCTTTATTTATCATTTTTTCCTGGAAATGTCTCCTAAATTGAACAAATGCTCTCAGGTGAACTTCAGCTTTCACTCAGGAGGAGTACTTGTGTGTGAAGTATTGTTGTAACCATGACAATCCACTGGTTCACAGTCACTCAGGGATGAATCCCATGAACCCTCACTTGGCAAGCGTATATGAACCGAGCAGAACATAGAGTGGACCATTTCTACAAAACAGAGGAAGAAGGAGAAGAGGCCAAATACATAGGCAGATTCCTAAAGAAATTAGGGCTACAGTTGTGGACCATGTTGTCAATCACAACATGGTCCACAACTGGCTGGAACAACCAAATGTTGGAAGAACCACTGTGAATTGAAGATTCACAGATGTCAAGACTTGGCAGTTTCATTGCCATGAATACTTGCTTTTGAGGAATGGACTATCCATTTTGAGCAAGTGACGTGCTTTTGCAGGTTATCCACTAGGTTTTGCAGTTTGCACTAATTGTTTTGAGAAATGCACTTACTGCTATGCAAATGTTAATAGTGATGTCAGAAAAGCACCAAAGCGACTGAGAAAAACTGTAATTGTCAGTAAGAATTTCAGCTTCTGTGCAGATGCAGGCTCATTACTCCTCCTTTTGACAAAGCTTCTCCTTTGTCTTGCACACACTTGTATCAAATGGACTGGCTTTTGCCATGTTTCGCAGCTTTCTTAGTAAGAATGGTGACATTCGAAACCAGTCCGGCAGGAGTACTGTGAGAGCCACGTTCTGTAAGATGACAGGAAAGAGAAGGAGAGACGTTAAGATGTGGCAGCAGCTGACAGTTTGTAAAAGATGATGGATGCTGACCCCTCTGACCTGCAGCGCGTGGGACAGACAGCCGCTGGTGTAGCTAGAGTGACCCACAGTGTTCAAGGCCTCACGGGCGAACTCCGAAGCCCTCTTCACAAACCAGTTGACTGACATGTTCTTTGTCATGTTGGTGGACACCAAGTTGGGGGCCACGCACTGGGGGGGCAAAGTGATTTTGCGTTGAGCATTGATTCTGAAAAACAGTCCTGCCTGTTTGGTCAACCAATAAAACACACTTTCTTTGGCCGCACACACAGAAACCTTGATTGCATCTTTCTTTCACAGCGGTAAGCGATCAAAGCATCATGTGCTGCAGCAGAAATGAATAATTTAGAAATTAATATTATTCTGGATGTTTGCATGGCATCCTCGGTTGTTTATGTTTTTTTTTTTATTTAACGTCAGTTAGCGCTGCGATTTGATCGGGTGTTTACTACTTTGCTAGCAGTTGGCAGAGGTTTCTGGTGTTTTTAGAAAGAAGATAACGCCCACCAGACGCTACTGACATTGAACAAAATTCTGTTAAAAAAAGTGAGTGGTTGTCCCTGGGCGGAAGTGGCTAACTGCTAACGTTAACTAGCCAGAGACAACGCTGCTTTTGCGTCTTCTACGTCCGGTGTGCGTTATTCGGACGGGATGTCGTTACTTAGTCGAGAATAGCAGGGTTTTAGGATCTCAAGCATATTCCTGAGAGGATCAACAAATACAAAAGCAGCAGGACAACATGGCTTCCTTCGCAGAGCAAACATGGCTACTGGATGGCGCAGAACAAACTGAGGAGGACAGGAATGTGCCCAGCGGGATTATTTAAGTCAATAAGACTTTTAGGGCTAACTGATAGACAACATTCATTCGTTTTTGTAGCAGTACAAGTGAATATCACATTCTTTACCTGAACACTAATTCCCTTCGACTTGTACTCAGCATGCAGACACTTGGAGAAATATATCACAAAAATCTGAAATAAACAAGAAAGGGAAAGTCACAAAACAAGCAGTGTGTGTGGTGGTAGCTGTCATGAAATGGTGCACTATTCGGTGACAATGTGAGCGGTCAGGGTGGTTTTGAACAAATGGATGAGAAAGTACCTTAGTGGCAGAATAAAGGGACAGCAAAGGATGCGGACGGGTGCCCACTTCAGAGGAGATATTGATGATCAGCCCTGTCCCTCTAGGAAGGAGATAAAAGAAGACAGACATGCATGACTGCATCCTTTATTTTCATTACTTATATCAACCATTAACATCTAGATGTTTGTGATAATACCTTTCAACCATTCCTTGAAGAACCACTCTGGTCATCTGAGTGAAGAAAATATACATCATGATTTTATGCAGCAGTAGCAATTAACAAAAAATACAAAACTGTGTTCCAATAAAGTGGAAAAGGTGACTTCATAATCACACAAACAGACATTAAATAATCCCATAGATAATTTACCTGAGTGACTGACAGCATGTTACAGTTGATAATCTGAGTGATTTTCTAGTCAGAAGAAACACAGAAGGCAAACTGTGAGGTATACATTGGCGATAAGTAGGACCTCAAACGCCCTGTGTTAGTAAAAATATGACATCCATTGCCCTCAGAAAATGACATTTAAGATCCAAGTATTACCTGTTCAGCATCGGGTATATCCAAGAAATAGGCAAAATGATCGGAATAGGTCATTCCTACATTGTTAACTGTGTGGGTTACAAAGGCACAAACAACCTTTGTTAATATTGCATTATGTCAATTGTTAACTCATTTAACCATCAGAGTCTGCACATATTTTCTGCATTGCTCATTTTGGTCTGGCAAGGTTCAGGAGAAATTTGCATGCGTAAACAAATGTAAGAGCATACATAGATCTGTAAATTCTTACATATATTTGTAAATATATAACAAATCTGTAGATACCTACATAGATATTAATGACTAAAATGTATTTTCCTCAAAGAGCTGGAAATACAGACATCACTTACAACTCGGAAGGACTCTCAATTGGCTGTCTTTCTACGTATGACTTTTGCTACGCTTTGGCGTGGCAGAGATCTGCATGTGGTGATTGGGCGGGTAGGTGGATTATTATTATACTTTTAATTTTGGACAGATCTAGACTAGCTGGTTCCTCCTGTTTCTAATTTGAATGCCAAACTAAGCCGTCTTTAGCTGTAGCTTCATATTTACCATACAAACATGAGAATGCTATCTTTCTTCTCATCTAACTCTTGCACAATGGTGAACTGTTTCTGTAATCACACAGTGCCACAAGCCAACTTTTTTTTCAAGTTGCTAGACTTTTCTACAAGAATTGGTGGCAATATTTCTCATTTATAAAGTATCTGAATAACTTCCCAGTGCCTTGCTTGTGCTTACCCAGAATCCCAATCTCCAGTCCCCGTAGTTCTTCAGCTATAGCAGAGTAAATACTTTGACCTTCTGTGAAGTCAACTTGGATGGTGCGAGTCTTTCGTCCATACTCATCCTCTGAAGAAGCAGAGGAATACATTATTATTTCTGGATTTGCACATGAAAAGACAAATGTGTTATCTCTAAAATTGGAAAACGGCAGTAGTACAACAGTATTATTTCCGCTTCACTCACCTATCTCTTTTGCAATCTTTTGAAGCTTGTCATCGGATCTGCTAACCAAAACAACATCCAGACCTCTGTGCGCCAGCTATGAGACAAGCAAGACACACAGGTTTGTTTCTCTTTTAACCAACAGCAGCACTTGGTGAGATCAGAAACCCTTAATCTAAACCAGCTCAACAAATATCTACGGTCTTGCCCCCCACTTGAAATTTGGACCCCAAAATGGAGAGATATTGTTGTGGAAGGAAATTGGAGACTCACCTCACAGGCATAAGCTTTGCCAATGCCAGATGTGGCACCCGTGACAACTGCACAAAGGAGAAAGCACAGATATGTAAGGTGAATCAATTTGATATTTTACATAATTTTAGAATTATTAAAATCTATGTCCATTTGTTTCACAGAGTTATCAAGTCATGACAAAATTTTGGGGCAGACCCATAGCTGCTGAATTGGACCTCTCAACACATAGGCATGTAGCTGTCATAGCTCTTGGCATGGATAAACTATCTCCCCTCCCATTTGAGAGAGAAGGTCCCTGCTCAGAGGAAACGTTGTGGCCCACCGACACCCTGGCCCAACAATAGAGCTTTCTGTTCAAAGGAGCTTCTTTTCTTCTTCCTTTGTGTATAATTTTTGGAATCCAGAGTGTCATGAGTGGACAGAAAACTGCATAAACTTAACAGGATATGGGACATTGACTTGAAGTTGATGTGTATATCTAGATGATTGAAATGTTTGCAGCAAAGCGACAGAAATGTACCATTATGTAGGAATGTGAACAACTTATCACGTCCCTTATCAGAAAGGAATCCAAGTGCTACTGACGGAAGTTAGTGTTGCTAGACAGTCCAAATATTCCCACATCTTAACTGTCTGCACTCTGTTGCACACTAAATTACATTCTTTAATACGATTTATATCATCCACCTGCATCAGAACTGAACATATGTAGTCAGTGAAAGCTTCATTAGCTGTAAGTTGTTCAGCCTGTGTTTAATACAAGTTACTATACAACTATACTATACAATACATGTCATCATGCAACCATGTGTGGTAAATTGACAAATAAGTAATCTTAAACTGTAATTCTGACGCTGTAAACATTTTGTTAATCTATAAAAGCAACTTGTATAAAAACAAGTACATTGCCTTTTACATTACCTGCCCATTGCCCATATGTCCTTAAATTCACATGCCAAAGCTCCGACAAAAAGAACTGTCTGAATCCACCCCAACATCTCCAGGCCAGTTTCAGCAGATGGTAGACGACAGTTAATCCCCCAACAATGGCCAGCACACCAGTGAATGACATTTTGCAGCAGAGCTCTTGACTGAATGCGATTTCCTTGACAGACACATTTGATAAGGTTAGTCTTTTATGTGAGCAAATTAGAAATTTGTTTATGAACTATACTCCTCCCACACTGCTCCACCCTCACTGTGTGCTGCTGTTAGACTGCTGTAAAACTTGGCAGACAACAAATAGGCCTACCCTGGAGCTGCATGATGCACCTGAAGCTTTCAAAACTCCTTGCAGACAGAACTGAGGGAACAATTTTTTAAAAATTGACAAAAAGTCAAAGATGGAGCCTAATTTTCTGTTAAAAATTATTGCAGAAAGGTCCACCTCTACTGCTCCCAGTGTTGCTACTTTGTGTTCATCTGAGAACTTTGTAACAATGTATTATGTTCAGATGATGATGATGATTATTATTATTATTATTATTATTATTATTATTATTATGAGGGCTTTTTCTCAGGTATTCTGTACAGTTGTTGTAACTTTCATTTGCCTGGAAAACAATGCTCGTCTTCCTCAGATTAGTCCAAAAACTCAATGCATTTTTTAAATTAAGAAATTGCCTAATATATGATTTCTAAACTATTGGGAGGTCCAAATATTCCTGCATGCATATTTAATTGAAAGAATCACCAAAACAATACATTTACTTTTAAAATGATACTCCAGCGATTTAAGCACGTTTGGGAGACAGAATTTTTTGTTGGGGTACTAGCAGGAGCAGATTCGATTATTAATAGATCATTATTAATATCAAAAGAACTATTGTCATAAATAGGATTATTAATATAATTAATAAAAACGGGGCACCAGCCTGAAATCAGGGAAAAGTTAACCGAACCTGGACTTTGATAGGTTGATATCATTTATTCTTATACAATATAATAAAACACAAGGGTACGTTCTAAAAGCGTTTATTACGTTTTATAACAGCTAATGAAGCGCTTCCCATAATGCATCTTGATAGTCTTTCGTTAAACCCTTCCTTTCTGATAAATTATTGTATCTTGTAACTCCATTGCCCCAGTTTGTAAAACTGTGTTGAGATTATGAATTTACAGTATAGTCTACAAGCCCAAACTGATATAACCCTGATGACATCATCAAGATTATTTTCTCAGGCTTTGGAGAGCTCCCTCGAGAGTGATTATATGGTGGAGCGCTCCTTTTAAGAACTGGGTCATGTTGCAATCAATCAAAATAATATGTCATAGAAATAGCATTTGCATTTTATCACAAAAGTCCAAAACAAAACTTTGACCCCTCTAGTAGTTACAGCAGAGATAAAACAAATAGTTGTGTATTTGCTGCAGCTACAATCTGTCTGGCCTCAACGTCAGCAGAAAGAGTCTTACCCATTCATGTAAAATCTGCGTCCATACATGGATACATTGTAAATGCTTTTGATTAAATGTCTGAGCGATAAATGTTTTAGATAGTCCTCATATTCCAGTTGTAGACGCATGTTTGACCCTGTTAACCAAGTGATGGGAGAAAGCTGCTTATCTTTTGAAAAAAGTAAATATTTTACTATTCATTGTGGTTCAGTGTAGGTGGAAGATTAAGTAGAGCTGCACTCACAAACTTAGTGGAGCACTCCGTTATACCACTGACTGACTGACTAAATATTTACTTTAATTAAAGCTAAATTCACTCTGAATTTACTAAATTCACTCTCTGAGACATAAGACATTCGCCAAGCCTCTGATTTGGCCAGCAGATGTAGGTGCAGTAAATAAGCTCTTATAGTTTGGATTATATGTGAAAAGGGTGGCCTAATATTCCTTGTTCCTAACAGACCAATTTGTATATTCACATAGCATTTAGGTAAATGTCAATCTGGGGTGAAATGATAAAATGTACAATATATTTACATTAATTATATATTTCTTCTGTATATAGTGATCCCTGCTTCACTTCAGAATCCTATACTCTTTTTGTTGGTGAATTGTTTTCAGCTTATCAGTCTCTCTGTCTTTATGCCCCTGGTTCAATTTGGTAATGTGCTGGGTGTGATCCCAATGCAAGATGCTCTCTAAGTAACAAAATATGACTGTATAGATGACACAATATTTCACTCGTATTAACCAGGAGAGGCAGAGAGGGATTATTCTAAGACTAGATGACCAATGGGGAAACATCCCAAATCTAGTTTTAATGCCTTTTATTTTTGTTGTTAAAATTGCACTCGCAAGCATTTTACGTTTTTTCTGATGACTTTCCTACTTCACAGCCAGCTGCTACTGCAAGCTTAGAATAAATGGATACTTGAGCATAAAAGGTCATACAAATGAGTACCTGCAGTCAATAAGCCGTCTTTCTCTCTGTTGTTCGGGTATCGGATCAACCACCAGATGGTGCTGCAGCCCCCTAAAAGGATTTGAGAGATAGATACAATACCTACGATGGGATACCTTCTCAGTTGAGTTAATGTGCAAATGTAATTCTGCATTTGTGGCTCTTCCTTTATCCATATTAAAAAGTCAAAAAATTTGAGAGCATTCTAGTATTCGGGTGAGCATAAATTCCACAGACAATATGAAGTACAACTAAAAGGGTCAGTTCATCCCAAAATCAAAATTCTTACCTGTAGTTCTGTTGATCGATAAGATTGTTTTGTTACCGATGGCCGGAGATATCGACCGTAGAGATGTGCGCCTTCTCTCAAATATAATGGAGCCGTGTAGCTGAAAAACTCAACAGCAATGTCTCTTTCCGGAAATCGTGACCTGGTTACTCAAGATGCCTCTGAGTGCCTGAGAGTCACTCAGCACTGATGGTTAGTGCTGAGGACCGACGGGCACAGCGGGAAGAGAAGAGGGTTAATGGGGAGAGTGAAAAGGTCCAGGTGGGAAAAAATAATCCTTTTGGATTGTTCCAAAAGAGAACCAAGAGTAAGAAATGAATCCATGTAGTACAGTTTCTAAAATTAAGCTGGCTACATTTCTCTTTGTCATGGTTGTAGGTGAACAAGGGAGAGAGAAAGAAAGAGACATCTAAAAAGTAAGTCCTGCATTCAAAATATCACTCAAGTAAGTACAAAATTAAGGCAATTATCAAAATAAACTTCCATTCATCCATTGTCTACCGCCTATCCTGTTTTCAGGGTCACGAGGGGGCTGGAGCCGATCCCAGCTGTCATTGGGCGAAGGCAGGGTACACCCTGGACAGGACGCCAGTCTATCACAGGGCCGACATGTAGAGACAGACAACCATTCACGCTCACATTCACACCTACGGGCAATTTAGAGTCACCAATGAACCTCTCCCCATCGGATTCTCAGGGAAGCCAGAGAACCCGGAGAGAACGGGGAGAACATGCAAACTCTTGCTGTGAGGTGAGAGTGCTACCCACTACACCACCGTGCAGCCCTATCAAAATAAACTTAAAATTCTAAATCTAAAAATAAACACTGAGGAAAAATATATATTATATTTTAGTGTTATAATTATTGATGCATTAAAGGTTGAGTAGGAAACCACAGAGACTTTGACTTTGAACGCATCGCTGAACTGAAAAAGTCCTGCCCCCTTCGTTCCTCTGTTCAAAGCTGCTCCCCCAGAACGCCAAACGAGTGCCCAAGAGCAGCAGAGTGTGGCAATCTGGAAGTTAACGTTGAGAGACATGTTGGCTGTCCAAATATTGGCTGTGTCCGAAATCATTCCCTACTCCCTACATATGGGAGTTCTATGTAGGACACTATATAGTGGACTCATCGTCAAATTGAAAAAACACTTTCGGACACTACTTGCATTTCTTTCGGCGCCGTTGACATGTCTTTCTTGACGCATAATTAACACGTGTCAGATCCCGCTGTACGTTCCCGCAAACATAAACAAAGGATTCATTCAACCTCTTTCGAGCATTTTGATCTATAATGGATCCAAAAATAATTGTGACCTTTTTTTGTTCTGACCGTTGTCAGAATACTTTTTGCCAGGAGGAGGAGGGCCAGAGAGAGAAATGTGAGGCATCTAGCTCTTGCTAGAGTAGCAAGACGTCGTCAAAGTGTAAGTGAATAGATGAAGATGATCCTAGCTAGGCTTTAATATTTAAATTTATAATACATATGAACATACATGTTTCTGAACTCTGTTAATGGTTAATTGTGTCAGACTACACCCCCTACTGGGGCTATTAACACATCGCAAAATCTTGACAGTAAATGATTAAAACAGAGATTTGATATATTGTACATAGCTTTAAGTCACACATTACACTGCAGGACATGTTATCAGTTTGAATATCTTTATTGATTTGTTTATACACTTTATTTACAGCGGGCACACCTATCAATGGATGGATGGATGGACACCTATCAGGTACTGTTCAATGAACTGCCAAGTTCCCGTCTTGGCCATGTATTTTGATGACCACAGTGACCTGCGACCTGACTTCCGCCTCTCCAGACCCACCATTGGCCATCTGATGACCATCCTGCGCTCTCCCTTTGATCATGGCTGGGGTCATGATCTGGAGGTCTTGGTGTTTTTATTTTGACTGGCGAGAGCAACATCTTTGTCGCTTGAGTGTTCGCCATCCCACGGGCCACCGTCCATGACATCATCCATTGGGTCACTGGGAGAGTGCTTCACCTCAAAAACAGGGTCATCCACTTTCCACCACCAGATGACCTCGAAGCAACTGGTGCTGGCTTTTCTCTGGCTGGTTTTGCAGCGTTTTCCAGGGTCGTGGCCAGCATCGATGGATGCCATGTACGGATCAAGCCCCTGAGTGAAGAAGCCCAGTGTTATATTAATCGCAAATTAATTTATTCCATCCAAATGCAGGCCGTATGTGACCACAAGTGTATATTTCTAGATTTGTTTGTAGGGTACCCTGGATCACGTCATGATTCCAGGGTCCTGAGAAACAGCCCGCTGTATACACAGCAACTGTACTCACCTGAGGGCTTCATTCTGGGGGATGGTGGATATCCGTGTATGCTGCAGCCCATCCCCCTCATTACACCATACCAGGAGTAAGTGAGGAGTGCTGTGGCAGCCCGGTTCAACAGGCACCACACAGGCCCGCTAGGTCATTGAACGGGCCTTCGGCATGATGAAGACCAGGTGGCGATCGGTGTTCTTCAAAGTCCTGGAAGTGCGCCCCGAGTTCACTGTCAAGGTGGTGGCTTGCTGTGCCATTCTGCACAACTTCTGCCTCAGGGATGGGGACACCCTTTAGCCAACGGAGGAGGTGCTGGGGACCAATGACGGCGAGGGTCAGGTCCAGGCAGACCTGCAGTGTGGGGAACGGCTGCGTGGGCGCATGGCAGCTGCGCTATTGGCACCTACAAGCACTCCTCAAGCTCTCCAGGAGCACAATAATTGATAATTTTCTAAATTTTACACACACGCACACACACACACACACACACACACACACACACACACACACACACACACACACACACACACACACACACAGGTTAAGTTTCTTTCATTGTAAATAGTATATTTAGTTAGTTAAGAATTGTTATTGTTGACACGTATAATTTCTATATAAATAAGGTAGTCTGTCCTCCCTTTATATTGTTCTTATTTAAGTTATGAATTGTTATTGTTGACACAGACCATTTTTGATAAAGCATTTATTCATCAACCAATCAAATTTCTCTCCTTTTTTTTTTTTAAACATTTTCTCCACAATCTTTTATAATAAATTGAGGTATCCTGGCCTCATTACGCCTGGCCCTCTCTTCTGCCTTCTCCTCTGCCCTCTCCAACAGCTCCAGCACGTCATCACGCCGTTGCCTCTTTGCTGGCCCTGGCTCATCTGACCTACACTCACCGGCCACTTTATTAGGTACACCTGTCCAACTGCTTGTTAACGCAAATTTCTAATCAGCCAATCACATGGCAGCAATTCAATGCATTTAGGCATGTAGACATGGTCAAGACGATCTGCTGCAGTTCAAACAGAGCATCAGAATGGGGAAGAAAGGTGATTTAAGTGACTTTGAACGGGGCATGGTTGTTGGTGCCAGACTGAGTATTTCAGAAACTGCTGATCTACTGGGATTTTCACGCACAACCATCTCTAGGGTTTACAGAAAATGGTCAGAAAAAGAGAAAATATCCAGTGAGCGGCAGTTCTGTGGGCGCAAATGCCTTGTTGATGCCAGAGGTCAGAGGAGAATGGCCAGACTGGTTCGAGCTGATAGAAAGGCAACAGTAACTCAAATAACCACTCGTTACAAACGAGGTATGCAGATGAGCATCTCTGAACGCACAACACGTGGAACCTTGAGGCGGATGGGCTACAGCAGCAGAAGACCACACCGGGTGCCACTCTCGTCAGCTAAGAACAGGAAACTGAGGCTACAATTCACACAGGCTCACCAAAATTGGACAATAGAAGATTGGAAAAACGTTGCCTGGTCTGATGAGTGTAGATTTCTGCTGCGACATTAAGATGGTAGGGTCAGAATTTGGCGTCAACAACATGAAAGCATGGATCCATCCTGCCTTGTATCAACGGTTCAGGCTGGTGGTGGTGTTGTAATGGTGTGGGGGATATTTTCTTGGCACACTTTGGGCCCATTAGTACCAATTGAACATCGTGTCAACGCCACAGCCTACCTGAGTATTGTTGCTGACCATGTCCATCCCTTAATGACCACAGTGTACCCATCTTCTGATGGCCTCTTCCAGCAGGATAACGCACCATGTCATAAAGCGTGAATCATCTCAGACTGGTTTCTTGAACATGACAATAAGTTCACTGTACTCAAATGACCTCCACAGTCACCAGATCTCAATCCAATAGAGCATCTTTGGGATGTGGTGGAACGGGAGATTCGCATCATGGATGTGCAGCCGACAAATCTGCAGCAACTGCGTGATGTTATCATGTCAATATGGACCACACTCTCTGAGGAATGTTTCCAGTACCTTGTTGAATCTATGCCACGAAGGATTAAGGCAGTTCTGAAGGCAAAAGGGGGTCCAACCCGGTACTAGCAAGGTGTATAAAGTGGCCGGTGAGTGTATATTCCCTGGTTCTGGGGTCTGACTCTCTGGTTCTGATGGCACTGAATCAGGGGATGCTGGTTGACTAATGGAAGTGTTCTCTCCCCAGGCTGAGGCAATGAGGCACAGAGGCTGAATAGATGGCCTATCACCTATTGCCTCATCCATAAGAGAGAATCACTTCCATGAACCAGCAGTGGGCTCCCCTGATTCAGTGCCACTGCCTTTAGGTGGCTTCCTGAGCTCCTGCATACATTGCAAAAATACTTTCAGTGCACAACTCATGTAGTTTTCATTTCACAAGATGAATACAGTAAAGGAAATGCTCAAAGAGAGCAGTAACTGATCTCCCATATATGCTTCTAATAACTAGGACTATAGTGAAAATTACAGTTGATCCAAACCTTGTATGTTTTCTTGAGATTCTCCCACTGCTTTGCCCCCCAAGCAGGAGTTACCAGGCTGGCAAGGCCCATCTCTTTCAGCACAGCTCTACAAAATGTCAAAAGAAGGAAGAAGTGTACTGAAAAACAACGAATATATCTGTAACATTGACAATGAACATAGATGGCAATGTAGTCAACTGATAAAGTGTCGTTATGAATACACAGCAAAATAAGTTCCCCCATCACAATAATTTGATACGACTCACTCCCATCCAGCTGAAGTGGCAAACAGCTTCCCTGAGAAGAGGTGCTCCCTCTCTCTCCTCAGGCGGATCAGGCATCCGTCATCGTCGTCGGTCCCTTAAGAGATTAAAAGACATTGACAATTGACATTTATCAACCGTTAATGTATCACACTTATGTAATCTAGCTACATAGGACTTTGACAAATGTGTATCCCATCTATATGTCACAATACTAGAATTTGAAAGTTGATACTGTGGAAGAAAAACTCCTCAGGTCCAATTCTGTGGCTGGTTCAAATGAGGTTTAATCACTGACAGTGGAGAAAGGGCAATGTCGTGTTGCCACACAGTCCATTCTCAAATATGTGAGGTGAGGGATAGCTTTATACACAGAACCAAAGGGGCAGGTCTAAACAGTGGATTTACATAGATTCAATATGCGTCTCTCCCAAGAGGAAGAGACGTCCTGAGACAACATAAAGGTGTGACTTCCCTCGGAACAGCTTCTTTCTACATAGTGTCACAACAGGGGCCATTCATGAAGGCCTTGATCAAGTATGTGAGATGAAGATGTTTCGGAGACGGTCCAGGAAGGGGGACAGGTCAAAGGGTCTTTTCATCAACATGGCAAGGGTTAAATACAATGAATACAGCTCAGCAGGACATTTGATATTCCCAAGAGAAAGGAACATTATATGGGATACAAATAAGAAATGTAAGGTAACACATTTTCTTCTACAATACCAATGCCTAGGAAAATACTAGACACCACTGGGAGAAAATTAATGAAATGAAGAGGCAGTTTTTTTTTAAATAAATATTTGAACAATACAAACAGCATCAACATTAACACTTTTTTAAAAAGTCCTCATCCAGGTAAAAAAGAAAACACGGTAACATAACTTGGGGTGTGTTTAAATATAATTTATATTATATGTATTCAGCTACAGTCCTGTGTATTTCCTGTGTTTCTGATGACATGGCACCATAATAACAGAGTTGGTAGAGCAGGCTGCATGTGGTTTTGTTTAGTAGCTGGTTAAGTTTTCAGACACAAGTTATTGTTCTATCTTGTTAAATTAACGTCTCTTAACATTAGATGGACAGGACTGGTGGCGTTAGCTGCCCAGCTCCGTCATTACGTTACTGGTTTAAGCCATCAGCCGCTAGCATGTGGCCGCATGATACCCTAACATACTTAACCGTTAAACTTCAATGTTGTTGAAACTAATAAATGACTTACAATTTTACAACACATTTGGCCGCTCTCTCTCCGCTCCATTTGCCATTTCCCCTTCAGCGCAATGCATGATGGTAAAATTTGCTCGGCGAGTGACCATCAGTTGTAAACTACTTTTCACGATGCATTGTTGGAAACTTGTGGGAAACGAGTGCACTATATCGGGAATAGAAATGCTCACTACACATGAATATCGGACAAAATGGTGAACTCCCTACATAGTGCCCTCTATAAGGAGTAGGGAGTGATTTCGGACACAGCCATTTTCTCCAGTCCGACTTTTTTGATTGGACGGGTTTTTACAGCCACGGCCTCAGATTACATTTTTTATTTGTTTAATGCATTTAATTTATTCATGGCTGTCGGTATGTTACAAGGATTTCAAGTAATATAACAGGAAGGGTTTCCGAATAAAATCACCTACTCAACCTTTAATGTGTCACTTTAATGTAACTGTGGAGTTAATTTTAATGACTATATACTGCTGGGTAGTTTAATCAATACTTAATATGATTTAATATAATGTATATTTTGTATTTATCTGAATCTTTAAAGTAACCCAAGTTTTTAGATTAATTTAGTGCAGTAAAAAGTACAATATTACTCTCTGAGTGGTGTTGAAGTATGATAAAATACTAGATAAAATGGAAATGTCATACTAATATAATATTAATTAGTAACAACTATACTTTTATTTTTAAATATGTTTATTGATTTTCAATGAAATGGTTGTCTGTCTCTACATGTCGGCCCTGTGATAGACTGGCGACCTGTCCAGGGTGTACCCTGCCTTCGCCCAATGATAGCTGGGATCGGCTCCAAAAAAAATAATAATAGTAAAATAAATAGGTCGGTAGGTACAAGATCATATTCTTGTTTGTGAGGCTTTGTACAATAGCCAGTGTCTATGGGCTCACATTTTTAAGGTCATTCAATCCTGGGTCCCATGTTTTATCAAACGTATCCCCTCTATCTTCATTGTAGAATCTCAGTCTCTCCAGATGTAACGTGTTTGACAATTCTCCCAACCATAAGTTATAGGTAGGCACAGAGTCTGTTTTCCATATTCGTAAAATTAGCTTTTTAGCAATCACCATCCCAAATTGAACTGCTCTTCTTTCAAATTTATTGACAGAAGAAAAGACACTTGTGGCCCGAATGGCAACCAGAGGGTTGGGGACCAGATTTTTACCAAAAGCCTTGAAAAATAAATTTCCAATTACTACATGCCCAGAATGAATGTGCTAGAGTACCTATCAAGGATTTACATTGGTGGTGGGACATCCGGGTAAAATTTATGTAGCTTTTCTTGCGAGTAATGGAGTCTGTGGAGCACTTTATACTGTATTAGGTTGTGTCTGGTGTTAACTGAACACTTTTGTACATTTCGTAGACAATCTTCCCAAATCTCATCAGTTATTTCCATATTCAACTCGTCTGCCCATGCTTTTTTATAAGTTTCTGAATTCACTAGAGCTCCATCATGAAGCATTCAATAGAAAACAGAGATTGCCCCACAAGTGCCCGGGTCCAGACTATTAATAGTCTCTAGTGTTTATTCAAAACTTCAAAGTTTGGTACATTTTTAACAAAATCTGTAATCTGTAGAAACCTGAAAAAAAACAGAGTATTCCATATTTGGCTTGTAGCTGTGTAAATGAGGCAAAATTTTCTCTCATATACAATCATTTATGTTATTAATGCCTTTCTGTTTCCAAGCAGAAAAAGCAATATAATTTAGGGAAGGTATGAAAGCGTGATTTTCACAAATTGGAGTATCAATATATACACTCGGGGCTTTGATATGTAGTTTTATCAGCTCCCATGTGCGTATAGTACCATTGATTACAAAGCTGTTATTAGACTATGCCTTCCTAATTTTGGTGGAGCTGTTGAGCAATGCTAGCAAGGAGGTCTTGTTACATAGCGATCGTTCTAAGCATAACCAGGCAGGCAGGCGTGTGAAAAGGACGGAGGGGCCTTTCCTCCACCAAGCAAGTATAGACAGATGAGCCGCCCAGCAATACATTATAAAGTTTGGTAAAGCAAAGCCACCAGCATTTTTAGGTTTACACAGGTGTTTTATGGAGCTTGTGATGGCTTAGTAGTTCAAAAGAAAAGGTACAATAATTGAATCTAATTGTTTAAAGTAATACTGGGCAATGTAACATGGAAGAGACTGAAAAAGATGTAGGAAGCGTGGCAGCGCAACCATCTTAATTGCATTAATTTCCTACAAGAGAAATAGGCAAGGCAAGGCAAGGCAACTTTATTTGTATAGCACATTTCATACACAAGGCAGACTCAAAGTGCTTCACATCATAAAACAAAGTGAGAAGAAAAAAAAGAAAAGAAAAATAGAAGAATTAAAAGAAAATAATAAAAAATTTAAAAATGCATTACAGAAAGAAAATAGAATAAAAACATATTTGCAATAATTAAAAACAGTGCAGACATTAAAAGATTTAGCAGAAAGCTATGGTGAACATAAAAGTTTTCAGTCTAGTTTTAAAAGTGGTCAGAGTTGGGGCAAGTCTTACAACTTCAGGAAGTTTATTCCAGCCATTTGTTGCATAGTGACTAAATGATGCTCTCCCGTGATTGTTGTTTACTCTTGGAATCACTAACAGATTGGTCTCAGAAGATCTTAGTGGTCTAGAAGGCTTATGTAGTGGGAGCATATCAGTGATATACTTCGGTCCCAGACCATGTAGTGATTTATATGTGAGCAGGAGGATTTTGAAATCAATCCTCTGACATACAGGGAGCCAATGTAAGGATTTAAGAATTGGTGTAATGTGCTCACATTTTTTGGTCTTTGTAAGAACTCTAGCAGCAGCGTTCTGAACAAGCTGTAGCTGCCTGACAGTTTTTTTCAGAAGACCTGCAAGGAGACCATTACAGTAGTCTAGCCTACTAGTAATAAAGGCATGTACAAGTTTTTCTAAGTCTTGAGCTGACATGAGCCCTCTAAGTCTTGCTACATTTTTTAGGTGATAGTAGGCTGATTTTGTTACTGATTTAACGTGACTGTCGAAATGTAAATCAGAATCCATAATAACCCCAAGATTTCTGGCTTTGTTTGAGGTTTTCAGGGACAGAGAGTGAAGGTGTTGAATTACTTTAAACCTTTCTTTTTTAGCACCAAAAACAATTATCTCAGTTTTGTCCTCATTTAGTTGTAGGAGGTTTTGGCACATCCAGTCTTTGACTTGCTCAATGCACTGGCACAGAAGATCTATGGGGCGATAGTCGTTTGGTGATAGTGCTACATAGATTTGGGTGTCATCGGCATAGCAATGGTGGTCAATGTTATTATTTTGCATGATTTGTCCTAGTGGGAGCATGTAGATGTTGAATAAAGTTGGCCCCAAGATTGAACCTTGGGGGACTCCACACGTTACGTTGGTAGGTTCTGATACAAAGTCGCCAATGGAAACAAAATAGTTCCTATCTTGTAGATATGACTTGAACCAGCTTAAGACTGTTCCTGAGAGCCCCACCCAGTTTTCCAACCTGTCCAAGAGTATTGAGTGGTCGACAGTGTCAAATGCAGCACTGAGGTCTAATAGCATTAATATTGAAGTTTTGCCAGAGTCCGTGTTAAAACGGATAATAATAATAATAATAATAATAATAACTTTATTTGTATAGCACCTTTAAAAACAGCCGTTAACAAAGTGCTTTGACATGGCTAAAATCACAACACACACACAAATACAATAAGAGACATCATTGTGTAAATGTACAGAGGACATAAGAGGAGTTGTTGTTAGTTTGATTAAAAGGGTGTTTGCAAAGAAGGAAAAAGACGAGAAAAAGACGACATCACATGAAGGCAAGTCTGTAAAAATGAGTTTTAAGAAGTGATTTAAAAGATGACACTGATTCAGCAAGCCTTATCTCCGCGGGCAGGTCGTTCCAAAGCCGAGGCGCTCTGATGGAGAAGGCACGGTCACCTCTGGTCTTGAGCCTCGGCCTTGGAACCGTTAAGAGAGACCCACCCGCGGATCTAAGGCTGCGAACAGGCTCGTATGGGGTCAGCATGTCTGCGATATATTCTGGGGCTAGACCTTGACGAGCCTTAAAAGTGATCAGTAAAATCTTAAAATCAATTCTAAAACGTACAGGGAGCCAGTGGAGTGAGGCTAAAATTGGGGTGATGTGATGCCGTCTGTTAAAACCAGTGAGAAGTCTGGCTGCTGAGTTTTGAACCAGCTGGAGGCGGGCGAGTGATTTGTTATTGATGCCAGATTAGGAGGGAGTTACAGTAGTCTAGACGGGAAAATATGAGGGCGTGGACTACTTTTTCTAGATCAGACTGTGATAGAATGTTTTTGATTTTGGAGATGGTTCTGATGTGGAGGAAGCAGGACTGAACAACTTTGTTGATGTGTGGGACGAAGGTGAAGTCTGAATCGAGGAGGATGCCTAGGTTTCTGGCAGTGGGCTTGATGTTACCGGTTAACGGACCAAGACTGATGGGACTGGAGATGGAGTTTGGCGGGTTAAACAGTATTATTTCTGATTTGGAGTTATTGAGTTGGAGAAAGTTATGGGCCATCCAGCGGTTCACATCTTTTAGACAGTCTGAAACAGCAGCCAGGCTTCTCGGATCATTGGGTCTCAGCGGGAGGTATATCTGTGTGTCGTCAGCATAGCAATGGAAGGAAACATTGTGCCGCTGGATGATTTGGCCGAGTGGGAGCATATAAACAGAAAATAAAATTGGACCTAAAATAGAACCTTGCGGTACACCATAGGCTATTTGGGTTGTAGAGGATGAGTGGTTGCCTATGGTGACCGCACAAGTTCTGTTTAAAAGGTAAGAACAAAACCAACCAAGTGCAGTGTCCCTGATACCAACCCAGGATTTAAGACGGTCAATTAAAAAGTTGTGATCTATGGTGTCAAAAGCGGCACTTAAATCTAAAAGGATTAAAATAGCACTCTCTCCTCTGTCTGTAGTTAAAAGCAGGTCATTGGTTACTTTGAGGAGGGCGGTTTCGGTGCTGTGTAACACTCTAAAACCAGATTGAAATTTCTCAAATAAATTATTTTGTGCCATAAAAGATAAAAGCTGGGAGGAAACTACTTTTTCTAAAACTTTAGATAAAAAGGGAAGTTTAGAAATTGGTCTAAAATTATTAAAATCAGTGGGGTCTAGGTTGGCTTTCTTTAAAAGAGGTTGGACCGCAGCATGCTTAAAAACAGAGGGAAAAACACCGTGGGTTATAGAACTATTTACAATGGATAAAATACTGGGTCCAACTGTGTTAAAAACCTCTTTAAGAAATTTAGTAGGAATAAAATCAAGGCTGCACGTGGTTGGTTTCATGTGTGATAAAATATCTGATAAGAAAGAAAGTGAAACAGGTTGAAATTCGCTAAAATGTGTAAAAATGTCTCTGCTAGCGGATAAAATGCTGTCTGGGGGAGTGATCTGTTGCCTAATAAAATCAACCTTGTCTTTAAAAAACTGTAAAAACTCCTCACAGGTTTCTTGAGTTGCGTCATTAAAATAAGAGGGAGGGAGGTGACTAAGTCTAAAACCTTAAATAAAACTCTGGGGTTAGAACGGTTCTCTAAAATCAGGTTGGAAAAGTAGGAATTCTTTGCTTCTTTTACTGTATTTTGATATTTTTTCAGTGAGTCTATCCAAATATCCTTAAAAACATGAGTGCCTGACTTTTTCCAAGTTCTTTCCTTTTTTCTACAATCTCTTTTCAGTTGGTGTGTAAAATCGTTGTGCCAAGGCTGTGGATTAGAATTCTTCTTTTTTGTTTTAAAAGGGGCAACTAAATCCAGAACAGATTGACATGTTTGGTTAAAATTGGAGACCAGCTCCTCAGTGTTAAAATTATGGTTAAGAGCACTAAAAGAAGCAGAGGTAAAAAGTTCAGAAAACTTAAAAGCAGACAGAGAGGTAAAAACTCGGCGGCGGACAGCTGTTTCCTGGTCTACATGTAAAACAGATAAAACCACATTAAATAAAATTGCTTTATGATCGGACACACAGATATCCTCAGATCTTAGGTTCTTGGGGCTGAGACCACTGTATAAAACCAAGTCTAGTGTATGACCTTTACAGTGGGTGGGTACATTCACAGCTTGAGTTAGATTAAAAGAATCTAAAACGTCTAAAAAATCATTGATAAAACTTTGGGTGGGACAGCAGACATGGATGTTAAAATCACCTAAGATAAGAACCCTGTCATGTTTGCACATAAAAGTAGATAAAAACTCTGAAAACTCTTGAATAAAAATACTATTTGGTTTCGGGGGTCTGTAAATGATTAGAATTAAAACTGGACTATTTGATTTTAACATGAAACCAAGATGTTCAAATGAAGTATAAGCGTCATAAAAGACAGGGGTGCAATTAAAAATATTTCTAAAAATGACAGCAACCCCCCCGCCCCGCCCTGTTAGCCGGGGTTGATGGAAATGCTTATAATTTGGGGGGGTTGCTTCAGTCAGTGAGCTGCAGTCTTCTTGCGTGTGCCAGGTTTCTGTGATGATAAAAAAGTCCAACAAATTGAAAGTAATAAAATCATGAAATAAGAAGGACTTATTGTTCAAGGAACGGACATTTAAAAGACAGAAGTTGACTGGAGAAGATGGGGAGTTGCTGGCAGAAGACCGGGGGGTTTTCAGGGGGATGTCATTTACAACTTTAATAAGGGCCGTCTCGGTGCTATGAAATCCTGACTGGAAGTTGTTGTAGCAGCCCGTTGAAGCCAGGAAGTGATTTAGTTGTTGGAGGACAACTTTCTCAATTATTTTACTTATGAAGGGTAGATTTGAAATTGGTCTGTAGTTGTTGATAATAGAGGCATCTAGGCTCCGCTTTTTTAGAAGAGGTTTAATGACTGCAGTTTTGAAGGCCTTTGGGAAATTGCCTGATTGAATGGAGTTATTAACTATTTGCAATACGTCTATTGATAGGCAGTCAAAAACATTCTTAAAAAAGTTGGTAGGTAAAGCATCAAGGCAGCAGGTGGATGATTTTAGATTTGTCACCGTTTCCACTAGAGTTTTAGAGTCTATGGCATTAAAGCTTGCCATCATTGCTGTGTTACTTTTGCCTGAACAGGGTGGTGATCCAACTTTTTTGTTTGAGATATTGATGGCGCGTCTGATGCCTTCAATTTTATTAGTATAAAAGAATGCAAACTCATTGCATTTCTGCGTGGAATGGAGTTTAGCTGGTATTTGTGTTGGGGGGTTGGTCAGTCTGTCAACAGTTGCAAATAGGGTTTTCGCCTTATTAGTGTTGTTGTTTATGATATTGGAGAAGTATGTTTCTCTCGCACTTTTTAAGACTAAATTGTAGGCCCGGAGGCTCTCTTTATAGATGTCATGGTGAATATGAAGTTTAGTACTCCGCCAGATTCGTTCAGCCTTCCTGCACTCTCTTCTCTGGGCTGTCACAACAGCAGCTTTTCTCCAGGGTGCCTTTTGCTTACCAGAAATTGTTTTAACCGTAGCAGGTGCAATGACATCTATGACATTCAGAATTTTGGAATTAAAGATGTTTACAAGATCATCAGCATGACATGGGTTTAGAGGTGGTAACGAGGAAATGGCATTTTTAAAGAGTACATTGGCATGTTCATTGATGTACCGCTTTTTGACCTTATTTGATTCTGTTTGTGTGTCAGGAATGAAAGAAATATTAAAGAAAACACAGAAGTGGTCAGACAATGAAGGATCAGTCACAAAAACATCAGAAACATTGAGACCTTTTGTGATAATCAGGTCCAGGGTGTGTCCCTTACAATGAGTAGCCTCTTTCACATGTTGAGAAAGGTCAAATGTGTCTAGAATATTAAAAAGTTCTTTTGCACCCTTGTCATTCAAATCATCAATATGAAAATTAAAGTCACCAGTTATAACTAGGCAGTCAAAATCAGTGGAGATGCTAGACAATAATTCAGTAAAATCATCGAAAAAATTTGACGAATATTTAGGTGGCCTGTAAATAATTAACAGGAGAACTCTGGGAGAGCATTTCAACACAGCACAAAGATATTCGAATGATGGAAAAACACCAAGTGACATCTGTTTCCCCTGAAATGTATTTTTAAATATAGCAGCAACCCCTCCACCTCTTTTCCCAGATCTACAAACATCAATAAAATTATAGTTGGGGGGTGCTGTCTCGATCAGAATGCTTGCACTATTATTTTGTTCTAGCCATGTTTCAGTTAAGAACATAAAATCAAGTTTAGAAGTGGTAATAAAATCATTGACTAAAAATGATTTGTTATTGAGACCTTACGTTTAGCAGACCCATCCTGATGGTGTTATTGACAGGCTTTGAGGTTGACTTTGATTTTGAGAGAACAGGAATGAGATTGTTTAGGTTAGCTGTGTGTTCAAGTTTCCCAATGTTTACTCTCTTAGTAGTCACAACAGGAATGCAGAAGGTGCCATGTTTTGGTGTAGGCGACCTTGGGTCCAGCTGATTATGCGGTCTACTGCTGAACCCTTTTCTGTCTCAGTAATATTCAGGGCTGCTGTCAGGGTGGGGAGGGGGTGGCCAAAAGGGAAGAGGTGGCCATAAGGGAAGTCTTGGAGGTCTTGGATTTTAGTGACTTAGTTGCAGCTTTGAGAGAGGGGGTCTTGGATTTTGGTGACTTCATTGCAGCTTTGGAAGAGGGGGTCTTGAGTTTTGGTGACTTAGTTGCAGCTTTGGAAGAGGGGATCTTGGATTTTGGTGAAGAAGAGTCTTCCAAAAATGTATACTTTTTTAAGTTGCTCAACTTTAGTATGCCAATTCTTTTGTAGAAGGTCCTCTGGGTTTTTTGTAGCAGTAATACCAAGATATGAGAAGTCTTTAAATGCCTTTTTAAAAGGAGTAGACTGTATATATATGTCATATCAACTTCGATAGAGATTGGCATTAACTCACTCTTGTCCCAGTTAACGGAAAATCCAGAGAGTCTGCCAAAGTTGCTATTTATAGTCAAAAGATGAACTACTGATACTTTTAACATCACAATCCATAATGTGTCTGTTTAGATTCAATGATTAAGACATGTGCTTTGAATGTAAATAAAGTGCCAAAGTGTAGTGCAAAATACCAAATGCTTATGTCGTTCATATAGTGGCCTTAGTTTTACAAACAACTTTAAATAACACTTCTTATCTTTTCAAGGAAGATTCGCTGCTTTCTTCAGCTCTGAACATGGATCCTGGAAAGACTGAGTGATGTTGGCCAAATGAATTCACCTGATCAATTAAGTGGGGTCATGGAGGAGGCAGATGTCTAAGCTTCTCTATCGCTCCGCCCACGGGTTTTTTTCACTATTTGATTAATGAATTGCGACAAGTAGCTTCTCCAGAGAAAGTAAAGAATTCCAGGAGAGATGTACTTAGAAATCGTGGAGTCATGTGATCAAGCACATGTCTATGACTATGACACACCGTCTTCAGAAGACAGTGTCATATTAAAATGTAATTAGTCCATTTGGATAGATTGAGATTAGAAAAAACAGACACTGAAGACTAGTTAACTTTGCATGTGTTGCCTACATGACTGGTTGTTGGTTTGGACTATATGTCAGTCACATTTAGGGATAAATAACCTGGAAGAAATCACAGGTCCTAGCTGGCCTCCTGACAGTATTGTGCAGTGTCGCTGCCTCTGCAGTTGCTGGTTCTTTGGTGAAACGGTTCAACTATGTGTCTGACCTTGCTTTGAAGTGATCTCTGTCAGTGCTGTTAGCCATGTCACTAAGAGGCTTGCAGGCTGCAGATCAGTTTAGTATAACCTCACCTGACTAATCAGATTACCTCAACGAGGCCGCTATCAATGTGCAAGACTGGTCAACAAAAAAAAAACATCGTCACACTTCCAAATGTTGGGGACCATCTTCATAAAGCTCAACTGAAGCTATGCTGGATATGTTTGCTGTATGGTTTATGACATAAAAACATAAAAACAATCCAGAAACATCTCCAACCCTAACCCCCCTCCCCCCATAGGCTTATGTTCCAGCTGTAGTGAACTGTGTATGCTGCCAGGTCAAAAGAGCAACAGCAGACTTTCAGTAGCTTATCACAAGATATTTTGAAACCTCGTCTCTGGCTCCTAGGTATTACTTTTTTATTAGGATTGCTCCCCGTATGTAAGATGCCTTTGCTCTGTGACTTTTGTCTTGTCCTGAATTTGAAGCCTAAATTCAGGGAGGGAGGAAACAAAGCAGATGCATCAAGAAACGACCTGGGGAATTAAAGCCACTGTGAGAACTGTTTTAAAAAAAAGTTATTTACCATGAATATTTAATTGTTTTATTCTTGGTGAGATTCAGGTTATTGAGAATACATTCTTACACTCTAAGCTTTAATGTGTGTGTGTAGATGTGAAGAAAGTTAGCATCTTTTGCTACTCTAATAAGACTAGGGGAACAACAAAGAGCATAAATGAACGGCTCAGAAGGATTTGCGCTGCAGCAGCAAGGTTATGTGGGGCTACAAATGCAGGTCTTCTAAACTCAAGTCATTATATATGCAAATGCAATTTAAGGTAGCCATTGCTGAGACGTGTGCAATTAATAACATTGCAAAGCTGCTCTTTGTTCTGTTTTACTTGAGGCGGTTTATTGATTACTTCATGAGACCGAGGGATGAACAACCCTTGGGTTGGAAGTTAACCCTGTTGTTCTTTCAAAGGCAAAGTTCATGGGTTTTGATGAGTGAAGTGTTCCTGTTCAGGCACAGTTATTCCCATGACCTTCAGCCGTCACACCAGCAAATGAACCATGAGTTCCTCACAAGATATTATGCTTTTTGCGCTTCTTACGGTGCTCAGCTTTTTGTTTAAGGCCATTTAAAAATGTTCTAAGCTACATCAGCACTTTGTGTAAATGATCCAGAGTGAATACCTCTTCTCATCCAGCCCTTCCCCCCACACACACTCTTCCCACACTTGTGTGGATTAAAAGCTAAAGAGGGCTGAGAAGTCAAAGCTTGCCTGTCCTTCCCCCCGTTACCTTTCTTTTACCTGTTACCCTCTCCACAGCTCTCTGCCAGCTTTTTTTCTAATCCAGACGCTGGACCGCGGTTCCACCTCTTCTCATGCTCTGTCCCTTACTCTGTGGTTTGGGGTGGGTCCCAGTCCAAAACAGGGCCAGCAAGAGCTAAAGCAACGACTGGAAATGAAGAGATCTTTAATTTTCAGTCATGTCTTTAAGGAACGTGGATGCAAGAGGACATAATTAGATTTTTATTTGTTTTTATTTTCCATGCTATTTGGATTACTCATGATATTGCTTCCCAATAAAAGGACACCGACCACTGCTCCTGCTGTATACTTCTGTATACTTAATCCGACTGGAGTTTGGATGGCGCTATTCAACGACAGGCTCCAACAGAATGTAGACAAACTGCTCCAGGTCAGAGCTGTTTTTCATTAAACCTTTTTTTTGCCATTTATTAACCGCTAAGGGTAATATAGTTTTTGTTAATGTGAACAATTCATCCATAATACAGTGTCGTTGTAGCCTCCTTCAAATCGGTTTCCAGCAGAGCTACTCAGTGAAGGTGAGACTGTTGGATAACAGGATTATCCAAGTCCTGAATACATTTAAAGTTTTTTTGAAAAAATGTTCTGTTCATGAAATGTAAAAAGCGTCTTGATGGATTATCATAGTTTGATGAATTTCTTATTCTCAGCAGCGTCTTAGAACAAGGCTAACATATTAGTGAGTGCTGCTCTTAACCTATTACAAACTGATAAGCCAATGACAGTATTAGGCACATCAGAGATTGGTCGCTGCATGTCTGCTGCATTTCAGCTTGAAGGCAAACAATCAAAGCCCCAGGAAGTTTACATGTAGGATTTAACACATTTAAGATTGTGCAAATATTGCCAGGCTTAGATCTTGGTGTCTAAAGCACTTTAATGTTTAATATTTTTAAAGTTAATCCAATTCAGAATTGACGATCCAAAAAATTGTCTCTCAATTCATAGCGTTTGAAGATGAAACACAGTCTTTTCTAATTTAACCTTAAAAAGCTGGCGTAAAATTGAGATTTCCAGCAGCGAGTACAAGTTTAGATGTCAGAGGACTGAATCATCCAGAAAGGAATAGCAGGCAACATAGAGAGAGAGAGGAGTAAATGGAGACACCAAGGCCAGATTGATCTCCGTGTCACCTGGCACTTGATTTTTTAAACTGGACCTGGCAGAGCTTATCAGCTTCTCACACACATGCCATTAATTCTTCGAGGAACAGCACTGGCACTGTGATCACCATGTCCTCGGTGAGACAGATGGATGCTGATAAGATTCTACATCACATTCCCTTAAACCATACAGCTCAGGAAGATACAAGTTCAGCTCAGGGTCTGTACCCTGGAGATCGTATTAAGGGCCCAGGTGCCCTTGCTTGTAACACAGAAGCAGATCGCACTAATTCAACTTTTTTTTCTTATTTTCCGGAGACAGTGATGGCTTGGGGTCGTCTCGTAGTCTGTCCAGTTTTGGACTAGAGGCCTGCTCGGTGCCAAGAGGGAAAGTCCCATCCACAAGGACACACTCACTGTCACGCTAATCACGTTAACGCTCTGCTCCCCTGCTGTGTCTGAAGCATCAGAATAGCTGTGTGAGGAGAATGGCGAGTCACAGAGACCCTCGCTTTCTGCATAACCTGTCCTACCACCCACGATGGCAGCACGACGCAGTGAAAGTGAAGAGAAAAGGACATGCGCGGACAGTGGCTGCAAACAGTTGCAGTAGATATAGTCTGTTTAAATCTTCATCATTCAAACCACAGTTGCCATCGTCCTGTGTGCAACGCTCCAGGAGCTGGTATGGGAGTGGGCTTCTTCTGCCCTTACTCATACTCTCATTTCTGCCCTGTCAAACCTGGGCGACCACTTTCAAGGTGGCTCTAGTTGGACCCTGGACATGTGACATCTTATACTCTAAAGCCCTCCCTGACTTAGCAGCCCGCCTTGCTATTGCCCGCATAAACAAGGACCCCTACCTCAATAAAGGCTACTGGTATGACTACATGCTGATCAATGAGGACTGCAAGTCATCCCGCGCCCTCGCTCGCTTTGCTGAGCTGGATGGTTATGGTGCTGCTTTCCTGGGCCCCGCCAACCCAGGCTACTGCTCCTCCGCTGCTTTGTATGCAAAAGAGTGGGATGTTGGGATTCTCTCCTGGGCTTGCCTCAAACCCAACATGAATAAAGGAGAGATGTATTCCACCTTCCTGCGGCCGCTGCCACTGTCCTCCCATGTACTTTTCTCTGTGTTGCGCTACTTTGGTTGGGCCCATGTGGCCATCATCTCAGAGGGGACAGATTTGTGGGAAGCAACAGGACAGGAGCTGGCCTCGTCTCTGAGGGCCCTGGGTCTGCCCGTCACCCCTGTGGTCACTATGGATCCCGACAAGGATGGGCCTGGGAGAGCCCTGATAAAAGTGCGGGAGGCAGACCGGGTCAGAGGTGAGTTTTAGATGTGAACACGACTGAAATAAGACAACAAAAATACAACAAATGTCAACTGTTTTTTTTCCACATCAATGATGCAAATGAATTTGATCTAAATCCCTCCTTTTTCCACAGTGGTCATTATGTGCATGCCTTCTGTCCTGATTGGTGGCCATGCCCAGTACCAGCTTCTGACTACAGCCTTGGCCATGCGTATGATTGACCGTGGCTACGTGTTCATCCCTTACGACACCCTTCTCTACTCACTACCCTACAAGGATGCACCCTACTATTCACTAGGCAATGACACCAAGCTGCGCAAAGCCTATGACGGAGTCCTCACCATCACTATGGACTCCGGAGAACGCAATTTCAATGAGGCCTTCAAAGACGCTCAGGACAGCTATGAAATCCGCAGCAGCACTCCACCAGAGCAGGTGAGACTCTATTGTGTGTTGCAATAATAAATCATTATAGAAATCTGAAAGAAGTGTAGAAAAAAGCCACTTATATAAACATTTGAAAGAAATCATCACATCACTGTCTCTTCTGTTAGGTTTCTCCATTCTTTGGCACCATCTATAACATGATGTACTACACAGCTATGGCTACTGAGCAGGTCCGCGCTAATGGAGGCCGCTGGGTAACTGGTCACATCTTGGGCAGCAACAAGGGCGGCTTTGAATTTGAAGGCTTTAATCAGCCCTTGAGGGCCGGCAGGAACGGTGAAGGCATGCAGGCTCACTATGTAGTGCTGGACTACAGTGGCATTGGGAGCACCCTCTACCCCACTCATACTCTGGATGGCGCTCATACATCTGGCGGGATCGGGACCTTGAAATACCTCGGCCAATCGATCCATTTTGCGGGCAGCACGCCCTACACAGACTCAAGCTGCTGGTTTAGCCCATACTTTGCCTGTACTGGAGGTGAGTAGTATCATTGCAGGAAAAAAAGATAGACTCGCTGAATAATTCAGTGCATTCAAACTGTCCTTGTGTTTTTCTTCCCATCCCAAAGGCCTGGATACAGTCACGTTGCTCTTCCTTCTCCTTGGGTTGTTTGCATTCATTGCATTTGGAGCTCACTTCTTTATGAATTTCAAGTATGTACAGCAGAGTATCAAAGAATCATATCTCATCCAGTGCAGTCATGTGTGATCATTCAAAAAGATTAATTGGTTTCCTTTCTTTTTGTTTGTTCCAGGAGAAGTGGCAGGATTGGGTTCAGCTTTGGAGGTGGTGGTAGCAGTGGAACAACCAAGGTAGTGCTAACCCTGGACGACCTGGTCTTCATCAACACTCAAATCAGCAAACGGGTCAGTTCTGTGTGCCAAGTATGTGATGTATGAATGTTGTTTACCTGTAAAAGATGATCTTCTCTTAAACGGAGGTGTCCTCATTGAACTGTGTGTGTGAGCAGAAGATCAATGATGAGAGCATCCTGAAAAGCCAGCTCGATATGAAGACGCCTCATCACTCAGTGTCCGGTCGAAGCTACATGGCCTCCTCACCGGACAGCTCCAATGTTGCTGTTTTTGAGGTGAGACGAGTCTGACATATTTGTTAAACTCCTGTTTGTAATTTTTGGGGATTTCTGATTTCACAATGCTGTGTTGTTTTGTGTTTCGTTTGCGTACGTCCCAGGGTGACTGGGTTTGGTTGAAGAAAGCCCCCGGTGGATCTGTATCGGGTGTCAATGGAAGCTCTGAGTTCGTCTTTGTCAAGGTAAGTGAAATATGTGTGTCTTTATTAAAATAACTGGCTTTCCATTGTTCTCAGAAAACGCAAAAGACATAAAGTTACTTGATGCTTCCATTGTCTTCCAATCAGCTCAGAGACATGAGGCACGAGAACCTCAATCTGTTCCTGGGACTGTTCTGCGACTCTGGCATCCTTGCTGTTGTGACTGAGCACTGCTCCAGGGGCAGCTTGGAGGATCTGCTCTCCAACGAGGAAGTGCGTCTTGACTGGATGTTCAAGTCTTCCCTGTTAATGGATCTGATTCGGGTAAGAGAGACAATATGAACCGTATGTGTTTCATTTTCCATCTCGTCACTTTTTCTCTTTGCTCACGTGTTTTCCCTCAAACTTATCAGGGAATGAAGTACCTGCACAATCGTGACATCATCCACGGACGACTCAAATCCCGTAACTGTGTGGTGGATGGGAGATTTGTATTGAAGGTGACAGATTATGGGTTCAATGAATTATTGATTGCCCAAGGCATTGATACTGAAGGGGAAAAGCCAGAAGGTGAGTTCATGTGTATCCACATACTCATTTAGAGACTTTGCTCGTACATATCACTATTATTTAATTATGTAATCATTGTGCAACTTTAAAAAAAAATAAAGATCTACTTTGGACGGCTCCTGAGCTGCTGAGATGCCCCAGTCTAAGAAGGAGGGGCACTTTCTCTGGAGATGTCTACAGCTTCTCCATTGTTGGTCAGGAGGTCATCTCTCGTTCTTCACCTTTCTGCATGCTGGACATGCCGCCCAAGGGTGAGTGATATTGGATAAGTAACCCCAAAGTATGGTAACATGAAAGGAAACTGATGTAGTGAAATATGTCGGGCCATGTGCAAAAGATCTATTCATCTATTATTTTATTTGGTTAATCTGTATCTGGATGATATGTCCATCCTGTCCTTTATGCTGTAAAGATAATATTGCTCTCCGCTCCACTTTCAATCCAAAACAGCTGAGAATAAAATGAAAAATGTTGGGATTATCGCCCAAAATTCTGCCTGATGTGTGCTTTTTTCTTCTTCTTTTTTTCTTTTAATCCTTTTTATCACAGATGACTGACCTGTTTATTTGACACAATTGGGTGGACAAAATCCCATTAGAGACAAATACATTTTCATTCCAAAGTATCTTGTCTGCTTCTCTTTATGCCTTCACATCAGAGATTATCAACAAGGTCAGAGATCCTCCTCCATTGTGTCGGCCTGTGCTGTCGTTGGACGAGTCCCCACTGGAGGTGACACAGGTTATGAAACAGTCCTGGAGTGAAGAGCCAGAGAAGAGGCCAACCTTTGAGGAAGTCTTCAAACAGGTATAAATGCTGAAAACAAGCGTCCAAATCAACTCCTTTGTACATGTTGTTCTGAAAAATGACGTTCCCGCTCCGTTCATTTCACCTGACAGTTCAAGAACATCACCAAGGGGAAGAAGACCAACATCATTGACTCTATGCTGCGCATGTTGGAGCAGTACTCCTCCAACTTGGAGGATCTGATTAGAGAGAGGACCGAGGAGCTGGAGGTGGAGAGGAAGAAGACTGACAAACTGGTGGCTCAGATGTTGCCCAAGTGAGTGTCCAGCATCTGACACAGGAGAGACAGAATGAAACTGAGATGCTGTTAGTCAGAGCATCAGGAGGCTGGTAGAGCAGCACAATTGCAACAGGAAATTAGACTTAAATGATGCCCATCCTTCTTACTACTTCAGGGAGGTCAAAGGTCATGGACAGGGACTGCCTGACTTTCTGTAGTGGCATGAGGTCTTCAGCAAGGATTTAACTTAATAATTCTCTGGAACCGTGGAGATCAAAATGCAGGTGAATGAAGGCCAGGAGAAAAAGTTCTTCATTCTTATCGAATAGTGTTGCCATCTCTTGAGCAGGGAAACACAAGTAGTCAAAAGAAAAAGTCTTTATTTTTCATCTACATCTTTATTTCACAAACATATGGCCGTTCAGCATTTCGGGGAACATTTGGTGCAACAACCAACAACGTGGATGCAGTCAAACTCAACCACACCTGCAGCAGCCACCAACACTGTAACCTTCTTTAGATCTGGCTCCCCACATTTCCTGCTTGTTGGTAATGTCAGTAATATTAGTTTGGGAGGCAAACATTTTTATTGGCTGAGAAAAGGGACAGCAGTTAAAAGCCTGTAAAGCTTGTTTGCACTGAAAAAAGGAAATCCAAGAAATGGTAAGATTACTGTTTCTGCTTTAGTCCCTCAGCGGTGTCCTCCACTCATCATCTTGCTCCTCCAGGTCTGTGGCTCAGGCGCTGAAGACGGGCAAGCCTGTCAAACCCGAGCATTTCAGCGAGGTCACGCTGTACTTCAGTGACATCGTGGGCTTCACCACCATCTCGGCTCTCAGCGACCCCATCGAGGTGGTCGACCTCCTCAACGACCTCTACACGCTCTTTGATGCTATCATTGGACTGCATGATGTCTACAAGGTGAGTGTTGTTCTGTAACAGTGATGAGGGACACCTCTATGTTGGTATTATTTTATTCATTTATAATCCCTTGTCGTATTTTTGAGATTGGTTGTGTCTTTAGGTATTTTCAGTATTTTTAAATGATCTTCCGCAAATCAGCTTTGGTAAAAAAACAAAAAATAAGCCAAGCTGACATTGTGTTGTGTGTTTCATTGTATTCAGGTGGAAACTATCGGAGATGCCTACATGGTAGCCTCCGGGGTCCCGACCAGGAACGGCAACCGTCATGCAGCTGAGATGGCCAACATGTCTCTCGACATCCTCCATTGCATTGGGACCTTCAAGATGAGACACATGCCTGAACTGAGGGTCAGAATCCGTATTGGCCTGCACTCTGGTGAGCTTCTGTGCTGTAATGCTCTCTATGTATTTAGATATACAGTATACGTTAGTATTGTTGCAAACAGAATGTCCTTTACATTAAGAGTCATGTACACGTGTAATGAGTAATATGGCATGAAATAAATGTAAACTCCATTCCAGAGGGAGAAAAGTTAATGTGTCACAGAGGAATAGGAATACAGGAGCCCAAGCTGCTGAGGTAAGGAGGTATTTTTACCTCCTTTATCCTTGTCTGGAACTTATTCCTGGAACAGTGAAACGCTATCCACTTAGAACGCTGTCATCCAATTACCACACTGCATTCTTTGGATTTCTAACTCAGTGAATTTCTTTATGCACACAGAAGTGCTAATGGTAATGTCTCGTTTTGGTAGAATGACGATGCATACGTTTACTGAAATGAAAATAGATTATGTGTCAATTAGAAAGAGAAGGAAGCTTCAAAGTCAGTCACATGTCACAATCTCAAAATCTAACACAAAATGGATGATGTTGTGAAATATTGTTGCGTCATAGTTGTGTACGCGTGTGTATTTGCTTGCTATGTTTGCAGGCCCAGTGGTGGCCGGAGTCGTGGGTCTCACAATGCCTCGATACTGTCTGTTTGGAGACACTGTCAACACAGCATCTCGAATGGAGTCCACGGGGCTGCGTGAGTGTCTAACACATCATAACGTAGACCACGACCATCTCCTCTCCTCCTTATTTCAAAGTATTTTAACCAACACAGTGCTTGAGTGTACAGGTGTAGTTTATGTGCATGCTGCTGAGTCTCAACAGGGCATTAAGTGAACAGTCCTCACTAATCCTTTAAGACTATCAGCAGAATTAGAGGCCAATTTGAAGTTTCAGTGTAAATGTCAACATCAATGACCAGGTTTGCCTGCTGTATAAATTAAGTATGAACTTAAGTATTAACTTCCAAGTACATGTTACTTATGTTTAACAATGACAAACATGACGGAGCTCACCGGAGCTCAAACTGTAATAAAATAATCATCCACCTTTAAACTCATCAGTGGAATCTGATTCACTATATATAATGGTGAAACGTAACCAAGTACATTTACTCAAGTGCTCTTAAGTACTGTACTGAAGTACAATAGTATTAGATGAGAATCTCCATTTTATGCATCTTTGTAGTTCTTTTCCACTTTGTCTCTAAAGAAAATATTTCTTTTCACTCCACCACACTTTTCTGACAGCTTTCATGACTAGATTTTTCTCGGATGCGCTAATCCGCCTTTTTCAGTCCTGATACGATACCTGGGCTTTAGGAAGAGACTGATACCAAGTGTTGATCCGATACCAGTGTTTAATTAATAATCATCTCTTAATGATCATTGTCTTATGTGTAAGCAACATCAAGTTTGACTTAAACATTGCTCTCTTAACTTGTTCTGAAATGTTCTTTAATATGTTGAGCATATTATTAAAAAAAAAAACACTGACCAGGAACATTTGACTGCACTGAAAAGGTTTACTTTCTATTCTAGTATAATAAATATGTTGTCACAGTGTGGATTTTTATGGAACTCAACAATCACACATTTATGATGACTATGCTGTAATTTTGCTGTTAGCAGCACAGCATTAATGGGTAGTCTACTGCCACCAAGTGGCTTTATCCCAAAATGACAGCCTGACTTTCCCAGTACACTCGTTTTGAACCTTAGAATGTTCCAAAGCCACAGATTTTACACGTGTGAAGCCATTTCAGTGTGAGATTGAGGATTATCTGTATTTTCTATCGTAGCTTACAGAATCCATGTCAACCAAAGCACAGTTGATGTCCTGAACAGCTTGAAGCTTGGATACAAAATTCAAACCAGAGGCATGACAGAGTTAAAGGTAAAATTAATAAAAACTCCATTATATGCCCACAGTAACAGTGGCATGGTAATAATAGCTAGTGAATGCTAATTGTTCTTCACTTTTAGGGAAAAGGGGTTGAGAACACATTCTGGTTGGTAGGAAGAGAGGATTTCGACAAGCCCCTGCCTATTCCTCCAGACATTCATGGGTAAGAGAATGCTTTTGTTGCTCCTCAACATAGGCACAAGTGAGATTTGCCCCATTTCAATGTTTGCACTTCATTCATACTGTTGCACAACTTAATGTAATCGAGTGACTTTATGAAGGGCATGTCGTGTTCTGCTCGAGCCTCGGCACATAAACGACTATATTTCCTATTACAGGGGAGGCAACCATGGTATCTCTTTAGACGAGATTCCTCCTGACAGAAGACAAAAATTCCTGGATCGGCAGAAGAAGATGGGCTAGGCTGTTGTTTTGTTTGTTTGTTTTTTACTGATGTCCCAGGATGAAATGTGATGCTTTCTAGATCAACATTGTTTTTCCAGTGAAATAATAAACAGGTACATCAAGGAAAAGTTGAACATGCAACAATCACAAAATACCCTGATTTGTTTCTACGCTCAGGAGCTCTGATGTGGCTCATGCGGCAGCATTAGTCACACTTTTGATGAATGAAGCCATGTGATCCAAAAATTGGAATCCAAACATCTGGTCTGTTCATTTAATATTAGATAAATCTTTTTTTTTTTTTTAATCATTTTGACTTCTGGGTCTCAACATTTTATCACCATTTCTGCGATAGGCTTTTTTGAGTTGGTTTGACTGATAGGTCTATTTCATTCTAACTCAGTTCCATTAAATGTATTTAAAGACAAAAAAAATGCTCTAAATTGTAGGTGAGATGACTTGTTCCAGTGGTAATTATAAAGATGCATACTGGAAATGATCTGGGCCAAAACGTCTGCAAAACTGGAAATAATTAATAAATTCCAACATTTAATGATGCATAATTTTCAGAAAAATGCCAAAGGACCCAAAAGATATTGTTCTTTGAAAGATCGACTTATGATGTGCATCTACAGTTCTGTTTCTCTCCCTTGTGATGTCATGATACACTATATCATATCGTTGATATTGTTTTTTAACAATGTGTGTATTGCTTTGCTGACATTTTCTACCAAATCATAAAGACGTATGCAACATGCAAACAAGACCCAAACTATTGCTCACTAACGACTCCACGACATGCAGCCTATTACTGGAACATGCTACATGCCTGGATGGAGGTCCTGTCCAGCTGTGTGCTTAACAAGGTCTTAATAGGACAGCAATGGGAAGACCTGATTTCAGTGATGCACATTATATCTGCTGATATGCAGAATGTCTGAGTCAATTGACTGAAATTATTATCTCCGATGATTTGTTTCAGCAGATTTGAGCCTTTCCGTGTGCATCGCAGACTTCTAAAGGGAAATAGCTGGCCGTGTCTGAGTTTTTCAGCCATTATTTTTCTCTTTGGGCTCTCCGGGAGCCCAAACAGCGGCTGTATCTGAAGGTCCTCTGAGAACAAATGTTCTCTAAGTCGCTCCCATGCCCAACCCCAGGGGATTTTACAGAACATATGGGGGAAGCATGCTTATAAAAGGGGAGGACAGAGGCTTCTGAGTCACTTCTCTTTGGCTTGGGGATGTGTATATTCTGTAAATGTGTACATAGTTAGTTTGTCTTTGTGTCCTGCAGGGTTAGGGACTTTTTTAGTGGAGCTTTTCTTTCTCCTTGGGTTCCCTAAGCCCGTGACACAAAAGGAGATGGCAACAAACAAGGATTTAATCACAGTGCATTCAAAAAAGCGAACAACAGCATCGTTCACTCGCTCTCTGTCGGCTCGCTAATTGTCTGCTGCAGCACCGATATCGAAGCATTGTCAGGATGTGATGTTTCTCCAACGTTTCAGTCTGCAGACATTTTGTCCCTGGGAGCTCACTTGCTCGCCCCTTCTAACATAGACCAAAAAAATGGACATCTGAAGACTTGATTATCAGGTTGCTTGCGGTGTATTCTTTCACACCATTAAACGTTTATCACGCTCTTTGAGCGCCATTAAACCCCTGATGATGAGGAAATGCAGGATTTTGAATCGAGATGAAAGACACGGTTGGGAAATCTGAGTTGAGTGCTTCTTTGATGGGTATCTAAAGAACAAAAGGAGTTATTCTGTTGCATAGGTAGGACCTACGTTTGCTAGATTCTTAATCAATTTGCCAACAAAATTGAATGCACTGTATTGTTTAATGTGTTTCTGTAAATAAATGATGGTTTTAGTGAAGGTTGTGTATGTTGAGTCTATGTGTAATTAGGCTATTTTCCCAAATGGAGTTAATTAAATTATGATTCAAATCAAGTCAACCAGTAAATCAGAAGTTCAATAAAGGCCAGTAAATCACACTTTAAATCGCAGGTAGGTCATTTATATCTAAGTTGGTGGCGTCTATCTGTCAAATCTGATTCATACTTTTGAATTATAACAAGTTGTAAGCTTTGAAATAGCGATGTTGTAAATGGGCAAAGGGACTTGGAAACGAGGGGTGAAGTGTTTAAAATATCGGCAACAATAAAACTACTCAATTATAAGGAAGAGACAGGAACTCAATGGAAGTCTTACCTCACCATTTCACTGTTAACTGCCAAGCAATTTGCAGTGACGCTGACGAGTTTAGGGCTGGATTTACACTGTTGTGTTCAGAGGAACAATCCAATGAAAATGGAGGGATGGCTTTACATAATGCAACTTCTGTGCAATGCACTGGACCTCGAAAACAAACCCTTTAAAAATGTTTAGTCACAAATTCATCCTGAACGTTGCAAATCTCATACATGTTTCTCCATGGATCTGACGTTCCATTTAAGTTGCACCGTCTATCTAACTTTTATATATAAAGTCAAACAAGATTGGTGTCAGATGTCCTTCTTTAGCTCATGATATCTCTAAAAGATCCTTTAAATACTATCTCAAACTTTTCATACGTCTTTGCTGTGCAGCGATCAGATAATATTTGTAAAATGATTAAAATGATTTTTATCCCAATCATGCAGTTCATGCCACATCAGTGCCCTGTGCCACGAATTAAAAACGTGGTGGCCCATCGCCCACGTGACTGCAGACGAAGTGAACACCGTGTTCCTCTGTGTACCCCATCAGTCCTGAAGCCCCCCTGGCATCTGACTGGCACTGGCCTGGAGGTGCCAGTCTAGCAGAAGCTCAGTCAAGTCAGCCAGAGAGAGGCAGGCGCACACCGGAAACAGCAGCTTGGCTTTCACAATAAAAGCGTAGCGGTCGCAACAAAACACCTTAACGTCCTCGGGTTTTTTTTTTTATTTTTTTATTTTTTTTTATTGTGACCTCGTGGAGCTGCGGTTGATAATAAGGAACAACCGAGGCTATTAGACTACGTTTTACATTGAAGTGCCACAACCACTTGCATCAAAGATAAACCAACTTAGGCGGCAACGTGTGTGTGTGTGTGTGATTTATATCAGGGCATGGTTGTTTACAGGGTTGATTGTAACATAAGTGAACTATTATATCTCTCTGCCGTTAGAGGAGCACGGTGGTTTTAGTTTGAAAAACCTCACCGGAGGTTGTCTGTTTATTCCCCCCCAGCTTGGTGGTGGTGGGTAAAGCCTGAGTGTGGGCAACCTCAGACAGGTGGAGGAGACTAACCGCACCGTGGTCGGACCTGATCGGGCAGCACTGGGCTGGGCTGCGGGACCAGCAGCGGTGGACGCTGTGCGCGCTCGGTGCGCGGATCCTCCTCCGGCAGCTGCTGGACTCACAGTATGATCCCAGACCCAGAACATGCGTTTTGGCTGATTCTCCCCATCCCGAGCCGTCGCACACATGCTGGATACTTCAATGTGGACACGGGGAGGACGAGGGATGTAGTTGCAATGGATTAACGAAGGAGCACGCATGGGCTTTTTTTCCTCCTGAGATCATTGGCTGCTAATATTCATCGCCCTGTCTCGGCCATGGAGAACCAAGCAGCCGAGCCGCAGAACTACGAGGATGTGCAGAAAAGCGGCTATCTCCGCAAGCATAAATCAATGCACCGGCGGTTCTTCGTGCTGAGGGCGGCCTCGGAGCACGGTCCCGCTCGGCTCGAGTACTACGAGAACGAGAAGAAATTCCGCAGTAAATCACCTGTGCCCAAGAAAGTCCTGAGCCTGGAGACTTGCTTCAACATCAACAAGCGGGCAGATTCCAAGAACAAGCACATGATCGTCCTCTACACCCGCAGCGAGAGCTTTGCCATCGCTGCGGACAGCGAGGAGGTCCAGGACGAGTGGTACCAGGCGATGCTGGACCTCCAGTGCAACTGTAAGCCGGAGAAGTGTGCTGTGATCCCCGCTGTCTGCTTGTGCATCGGGCCTCTCCTGCCTGGAGGCTGTTTGTTCTCCATACACTGTTTGGCTCGGCCATGGTTTGCTCATTGCACATCACTGGCTGCAATTGTGTGTGTGTGTGTGTGTGTGTGTGTGTGTGTGTGTGTGTGTGTGTGTGTGTGTATAAATATATGTATTTTTGTTGCTGCAGCTCCATTTTTTTAGCCATTTCATTGAAACAAATCAGTCAAGTTGGACGGTGTGTGTGTTTTATAACCAAGAGGCAGGTGGATCAGAGTGATGGGGTATAGACCTGCACGCTATGGGCGGCATGTGCTGTGTTTGTGTGCTGCACAATCTCAATGCGCGTCGGTTTAATGCAGTCAGGAGCTGCAGGATCATTTCCCCATCAGCAGAATGCATTTACATCGCATCTGTGATCACATTTAGACGATCGACCCATTTTTTCTGGCTGAAATGCAGCCCCCCGTTTCATGCGACCGTGTGTGTGTGTGTGTGTGTGTGTGTGTGTGTGTGTGTGTGTATTTTTTCCTTGCATGGCGCAGTGGGCATATAGCAACCATCCGAGGGATGCATCATATAGTAGTAGCCTATCGCGCTGCGCTCCGCCGGAGCCCGTGTTTTTGTTTTTCCTGCACGGCTCCGGCTGCCGTCCGCCTAACCTACATCCGCGTCCCCGCTGCTGGTCGGGGAGGAGAAGGCACTGTCGGCGCGCTCTCGCTGCAAAGCGCGTTTCTGTTGGTTGTCCTCGTTGTTTACGTTGTTCTGCTTTAACGCTGGGGGCCGAGCACCCCAGCACCCCCAACTCTCTGTGATCCTTTACGTCCCGGGTAGTGGAGACTGAAGGGCTTGCCCCAGCTTTTTCATTTGTGGAACCCCGAGTAGATGCACACAGACCCCCATTTTGTTGAGATTGTGCAGGGATAGCCACAGTAAAAAAAAAAAAAAAAAAAAAACACGGTGCCTAATGTGCTTTCATTGGACTGTAAACCTGTTATGGACACACAGATGGGGATTGAAATACATTCATAAATCAGATTCTAGTGCTTCCATTGGGGGTCTTCTCTAAAGAAAATGACATATTATTCTTGTGGATGGGAGAAAAACCACGACAGTGAAGAGAACAGTGACTGTGTGGAGAGAGAGAGAGAGAGAGAGAAGCACAATTATAATGTGTTCATTTGTCATGTGAATGGCTTCGGAGTGAACCGTGATTCATTATTTTACAATGGAGCACGCTGCTTTTCGGTATTCTATAGCGCCCGCGACGTAATTAATTATGGAGCTGTGTCGCTTAAAAGTGATGGTGATGAATGAGCTGCGGCGCTGTTGCTTGGCAGACACCGCGAAGACGCGTGTGGCAATCTGGTGACGCGAGATATCACTATTATTAGTGTCACTAGGTTTGTCATTTTGGCTTTGATGCCAACGGGTCGTGTGTTTACGTGGATTTACGGAGCATCATCAAATCATGCATTATTGTTGATTTGTGTATTCCTTCTCGTCTCCAGGTAAAACCCCGGAGGACTATGGCAGCAGCGGAGAGTGCAGCTCCCCGTCTCCTGTTCCGACCTTCAAGGAAGTGTGGCAGGTCAAGGTCTGGCCCAAAGGTCTCGGACACGCCCGGAACCTCGTGGGCATCTACCGGCTGTGCCTCACCGACAAGACGGTCAACTTCGTCAAGCTCAACTCCGACGTGGCGTCCGTGGTGCTGCAGCTGATGAACGTCCGCCGCTGCGGCCACTCGGAGAACTTCTTCTTCATCGAGGTGGGTCGATCGGCGATCACGGGCCCCGGGGAGTTCTGGATGCAGGTGGACGACTCCGTGGTGGCCCAGCACATGCACGAGACCCTGCTGGAGGCCATGAAGGCCCTCAGCGAGGAGTTCCGCCAGCGCAGCAAGTCCCAGTCCGTGGGGACGTCGTGCGGAGGCGGCACCGCCTCGAACCCCATCAGCGTCCCGAGCCGACGACATCACCCGAACCTGCCGCCGAGCCAGGTGGGCTTCTCCAGGCGCGCCCGCACGGAGACGCCCGGGACGGGGGGTAGCAGCACGAGCACGTCGCCCACGTCACGCCACGGGTTCCCGAGGGCGCGGACCGCCAGCATCGGGGCCAGGTCGGAGGAGGGCGGGGCTAGTGCCAAAGGCACGTGGGCCAGCTCCAGCCCCAGTCTAAACGGGTCCTGCTCGACTACGCCGACGCTGAGGCCCAAACCCACCAGGGCCCCGACTCCTGCTAAGATCACCCTCAGCCTGGCACGGTACACGCCCAACCCCGCACCCTCCCCCGCGCCCAGTCTGTCCTCTAGCTCCGGCCACGGCTCGGAGTGTGGACTGGTGGGGGCCGCGGTGGGGGGGATGGCGATCTGCTCCTACCCTCGTGTTTCTCAGAGAGTTTCGGTTTCGGGTTCGCCGAGTGACTACGGCTCCTCGGACGAATACGGCTCAAGTCCCGGGGAGCACTCCCTGCTCGTGCCCAGTCTGTCCGGACACCACGCGCACGGAGAAGGCTCCTCCAGCTACATAGTGATGGGACAGCGGGAGGGTCTCCTGGGTTCTCATCATCGCCCAAAAGGCCGACGCATCCTGCGCCGCTCCTCCAGCAGGGAGTCAGAGGCAGAACGCAGACTCTTGAGTAAGAGGGCCTCCCTGCCTTTGGCTGCCCACGAACGACTGACCCCACATAGAAAAGATGAAGATGATGAAGATGACGAAGAGTACGCAATCATGTCACAGAGTGCTCACCGAGTGAGAGCCGAGCACCGTGGCTCAGGGGGTCCTGCGGTTGGGGGTGGGCAGCTTGATGCAGGAGGGAAAAACAGGAAGAGGGCTGACAAGAGCAAGAGAGAAGTGGAGGGTGGAGCAGCTGTGGATAGAGCTGTGGATAGAGCTGTGGATAGTGGCTACATGTCCATGTTGCCTGGAGTCACGTCTCCTCCTGTCTCACTCTCTCTCGCAATAGGTATGTCTGACGCCAGTGCTAAACCCGGGGCAGATGACGAGTACATGGCCATGACCCCCAACAACAGTGTGTCCCCCCCGCAGCACATCGGCCAGCCCAGCACAGAGGGCTACATGGTCATGTCCCCCAACAGCAGCAGCTCTACAGACCTGCACGCGCTGGCCATGTGGGACAGCGGGGCCAGCGTTGAGAGCCGGGCCGCTAGCGACTACATGAACATCTCGCCCGTCTGCAGCCGCTCTGCCTGCGGCACACCGCCCTCCCACCCAGAACAGCACCAACTGCAACCAAAAATGTTCAACTCCTACTTCTCCCTGCCACGTGCTTATCAACACACCCTCTATACTCGCTTTGAGGAGGACTTAAACAAAGGGGAAGGAAGAAAGGAGAGCGGCGGGCACGACAGTGCCGGGAGGGGAGGGGGAGTGGGATACAGCAAGAGGAACAAGACTGCAGCAGGCTCTGCAGGAGGCTGTCAACTCTCCATGTCCTCCTCTTCTTTCTCCTCCAGCTCAGCCAGCAGTGAGAGCCTGGAGGACAAGTCCATGTCGGTGGGGAGAGGGTTGAGTTTAGTAAAGACCGGAGCAGAGTACAAGTTTGGGGGCACAAAAGACGGGCGTCATCAGAAACGTGGATCCAGTAGCAAGAGCCCGAAGCAACAACGGAGGGGTCGTCCCCTCAGCGTGTCTTCGGACATGACGAAAGCAAACACCCTGCCCAGGGTGAAGGAGACCCTGCTGCCATCGGTGTCCCAGAACGTCGGTGAGTATGTCAGTATCGTGTTCAAGGATGACAACAAGTACAGCGGCGGTCGATGCTCAGGCTCCGAGCGTGGGCAACCCGTGATCCACGGAACCCTCCGGCGTATCAATCAACCAATTCTCTGCCACGATAATCCCATCAACCTTCCTCGCAGCTTCTCTGCTCCGTTGTCCACCTCCGCCGAATACGTCAGCATGGATTTAGGGAAGACCTCGACTCCCCTGACTCACCTTAGATCCACATTCAGCACCCCACAGAGCCCACCAGCTGTTGCCCCCAAGGCCCGGCATGAACACAGCACGTCCTCCCCTCTGGCAGCTGAGGGGAATAATGCCGGGTACAGAGTAAAAGTCAAGATGGCGGCAATGTCAACAGACCCTGCTACTGCATTTATGGACAACAAAGGTTCAGATCCCAGCATTTCAACAAGGCCTGCCATCCACCCCGGTCAACCCTTGTCCATGGAACAGGCGACGGGCTTGGCTTTTTCCCCGGTCAAGTCCTTCAAATCTCCAGAGCGGAGCAGCCGATCGGCCCGAGGGGACCCACAGGGACGGCAGAGCCACCGCTCAGAGACGTTTAACTCCCCTCCCTCCCGACCACGCCACCCACCCTCCTCTACCTCCATCTTCCCAGAGGGCAGCCAGGCGGCGAGCCATCGGCACGGTTTAGATTGCTCACTGTGGGAGAACAGGCAGGCAGCTAGTCTACCTGCCACACCTCCGCCGCAAGCCTCCACCTCATCTGCCGAACAAGGCCTTAACTACATTGACCTTGACCTGGCCCTTAAGGAGAGCCCTCCACCTGGAGTGGAGCGTGGCGCCGCCGCCGCCAGCTACAACATCGGAGGAAGCGCAATGGGCAGCAGTGCGGGCTCCGGCCTCAACACGTATGCCAGTATTGATTTTTACAAGTCAGAAGAACTGAGAGCACACCAGAGCAGTAGAAAGGATGGGCAGGGTGAGTGCAAACCCATCTCATCTTATAATATCTACTCTAGCAAACATTCTCAGATATCAAGATGCTATTATAGTTTGTGACATCTGGTATGAGGTCGCACCTTCATTCATTCTACTCGTAGACAATCGGGTTGTAGGGTCAGTTCGGGCTTCGCAACTAGGAGACAATGATAGAATTATTGATTTCTCAGATTGAACATTTCCCTAAGTAAAGAAACACCCACGTGTCCACAACCAGAAAGGACTCGCATGTCTTATATTCCTCGTCTTCAGCATGATTAACTTTGGACGGTTTGACTCTTGACTATTTGGAGACAGTTGGTTGCATCTTTACTTTGTGTGGAAATTGCACATTTTCAGTGATTAGTTGATAGATGGGAAATTAATCTCCAACTATTTTATGATCGATTGATCAAAAATGCCAAACAACGGTCTAGTTTCAGCTTTTGGACTGATGGTCTAATACAATAGGAGGGATTTGACGATACCTCCTTAGACTTAAATTCTAAAAGAAATATTTGAATATATTGAGATATTTGAATCATATTGAGATGTTTCCCCCCTTCTCTGATGCCCTCTATCCCCCCTTAGGATTTCCATAAAATCCTCATTTGTTTGAATTGAATGAATTCAACATGTGATGTCATTAGAGCTAAAATAATTAGTATTTTTAGTATTGATTAGTTGTCGAGCAGAGAATTAAAAAAATGTATTCATTTGCTAATATTTGCTGATTTTCTTAACCATCTCTGATACTAAACAGATTTGTGGCTCATATGAATTGAATTAATAAAATAGTCAGCTGATTAATAGATAATGAAGATAATGATTAGATGTAGCCCTAATTGTCAATAATTTCAAAAACACAAGTGAATGTGAAATGAATATGTGAAAGGACATAACGAGGACATAATTCCTGGTCGTCTGGCTGATGTGATGTGCTGATCCACAGACAGACTGATGTCTGAGTCTAGTCACTCATTCGCGTTTCATCCTGCCGCGTCCCTTCGCTGCGAGCTGAGGGCAGCGCTGTGTGTGCAGGCTGTGGGTTTCTGTAGAGTCTCTTATTATCACAAGTGGGTGTTCAGAGGGCAAAGCCAATTGATTTGTCTGCTGGTAATGAGCCATTTCACATAAATGGAGGTGGAGGGGAGAGAACGCAGGCCAGGTGTTTATGCTTATGTGTGGGTGGGTGCGCTGTCGGCTGCAGGGCTTCACACGCCGAGGCTTCCCTTCCATCGCACAGGTTGACCATGATTTCATGTTTAAAGTAAAACTGTTTGATGGGTGGACGCTGAAGAGATCCACTTACATGTCAAGAAATAAAAGCTGCAAAAAGCAGTATATTTTTCAAATGATAAATATAAATATTAATATTAAATATTAATCAGGGAGCATATTTATTAGAAGTGGCGATGCGAAAATTGAATGATTGATCCAGCTATGCTACTCGCTCGCTACATGCACATGTGTAATCATAATAATTGCCTAATTATTTAAATTGTGTATAGCTTATGCATTTACATGCACAGGAAGCAAAAGGAGGCTCCGTTGACATTCTGTTACATTCCGTTGACAGAGCCATTACTCTGTCATGTCATTGTTCACACATCCATATTCTAATAATGAATCTCAACACATGAAACCTGATATAGGGAGGATTGTTGCTGCACTGCAGCACAGGAAACCGCAAATAAACAGGCTTCTCGAATGTCCAATTAACACTCAAATAATTATTGCTATTATTACATTACTCCACCTGTTTTATTCCCTTTTTAATTAGACGCTCAAATAAAATGTTTATTAGGATACCGGATTTAGATAAAGATGTTTATTTGCGCCCCGCGCTTTAATTGCTGCCTGGTCACATCTGTGTTACGAGCAAAGTGTTCGTGTGAAAAATGTGGCTGAAGACTTCATGGCTCTCCTGACGCACTTTATTGTCTCGGCGATGTGATTCGCTGATGTAACAGGATGTTCCCAGATGTTTGTAAATGGTTAATTAGCTTTATTTCAGCCACTAAGAGCAGTATAAGTAGTTATTGATGAGCTTCCTGCAGGAAGGCGAAGCAGGCCGCCTGCATCTTTTCTCTCTTTGAAACAGCATCAAATTGTCATAATGTTTATCTGCACGAAAAACCAAAGAACGCTAAAGAAAATGTCTTGTTTTTTTACACAGCATTATGAACTGTGTTGAGGTCGCAGACAATCAATAGACTCTGAAAGTGGACGGAGTGGTCAGACTGACTCACTGATTTATCAACACCTGAGTCAGAGCTTCCCGTTATGTACAAATTGATGGTCTTTATTAAAGTTTCCTTCTCGTCTGTGGACCCAAGAGAAAATACATATCGTTGCACTTCCAAGCTGATGATCACATAAGGGCCGCCGCTCCGCATACGCAGAGCGCATAGGGCCCCAACTACCTGGCGAGGGCCTCCAAAATTAAGATCGATTAAATTGCAAAGAATATATGAATTAGTTATAAACAGGCCCGTCGTTTTCTGTTAAAAAATGTGTACCCATGACTCAATTAGTGCAAATTAACTGTTTTGCCTAATATATATAAACAGTCTCCCCCCCGCCCTGCTTCCCTGAAATGGTATAGCCCAGTTTGGCCCTCGCGCCGCTCAGACCAGCTGCAGCCCCGACTTCAGCTCCAGTCGCGCGGGGGGAATCATAAAGGAATTACCCTTAGGGCCCCAACATGGCGAGCAGCGGTACTGATCACACGCCAGATATTTACTTCATTTTGCTGACACAATCAGAACTAGCGCAGTGTTTGCTTCCCAGGAACTGATAAGTCTGACGCAAACACACATCATATTGACATGTGCAACATGTAGGTGAGACTCCAATCTGTCACATCCTCCCCAAGCAGCCAGCAGGAGGCCAAAGCATGATTACATTCACATGTAAACTGTTATCATGGATAAAGCTTTTTAAAAAACACAAAGTATTGTTACCAGGAGGTGGGAACATTTTTTTTTGTGTGTGATTTCAAATCCTCTCTGCTTTTGGTTCTTTTCTTCCAGATTGTTGATTCCAGATTGCGGCCCGATCTGTTTCCACATCACAACTGAACACTGAAAACCCTGGAAAACCCCATCACATCCCGTCAGCTGTTTTCTGTCAACCAAATGTGTGCCAAACAACACACACACACACACACACACACACACACGTACAGGGTAACAGGAAAGTTTTGAACAAAGACGACATTTGATCATCTTTAACTTAACGGCGATAAAGGATGAGAATTTGATACGTGCGTGACTTCTCAGGTGGCCATCGTGGCAATAAAATGTCCATCTGTGCATCTTAATTTAATCGTGATTTGGCGCATGAGCCAATCTACTGATCAGTCCGTAAATCAATCTCCGGCCCATTCTGGAGCGTTTTACTTATTGGGTCCCAAACTTGAATCTTTTGAGGTTTGTGTTTTTATACAATCATCCTTTGTCCAAAATATGTTAAGTTAAATGATCATCAGGTGTCATTTTGACTCAAAATGGGAGAAAATGCAGCTCGGCAGAGTTTCCATACACTCATATATGCTGTCACTGCTAATATGTTTCATTTATTATGTACAGTTGCCAAAATAATAAGCCTTTATGCTTCTTGACCTATTTTCTTGAGCTGCTGACAAATGTGTTTTATTTCTGAGGTACAGTTTATGGAATTAACGATATTTACGTTTTCACACGAGAAGAATGTGGTTGCGTGTAAATCCCACACATCTTCTGCAATCTTTATGAATCCCACAGGAGTGTAAAAGTACATTAAAAGGATGTCGGAGGATTACAATTTAATTTTCACACTGCAGGCGACATCACACTGCAGGTTGTCGTTGAGGGAGGAGAACAATGGCTTTCTTTCTATCCGTTGGATATTGTCCTTATTTTCCTGTCACAGAACACACAGACGTTTTATCCCTGAAGCTTTACACAGGATACATGTTTATTCAGCCCCAGCTTTGATTTCACACAAACTAAACATGTCTGGTCACGTCCGGCAGCTGATTCTCAAGTGGAGCAGTGGATGCATCTCAGTGGTATTTGAGGATATTCAGTGAATGCAGTTTAAAGTCATCTCTCCCCTCTGTTAACATTATGGCCATATTTACATATACACTAACACTTCAACCCTTCAGTAACTGCACTTAATAGAAAGAAGAGAAATCATTGGATCAAAGCAGGTGCATTTAACAACAATGCATTAATTCAGGAATCACAGTATGCAACATTGCATAAAAATGGCCAAATTAACATAATATTCTTCCGCTGTGCATGTAAACAGCTTAATCAAATTGGCCTCCAACGCGCAGTGAGGACAATAATTAGATTGTATGTATGTAAATGTCCTCACTGAGATGTGCTGAGGGGACCTGGTAACAAGCTGCATTTGGAAAATAAACATTTTTAAACAGCTTGTCGGGGCTGGGGAGGGGGCTGAATATTATTTGTTAATTTTATGAAAAAGTAAAATTCCACTCCACTCATATCTCCACACCAAAAATAGTGAATATTCTATCCACTTTTTATGTATAACTCTATTTACACCACCACTCTAATACAATCCCCAACTAAAGCCCATATATGAAATCACAAATATTTGGTGTTAAGATTATAGGATACAAATGACCCTATAATAAACCATTTTTTAATTTAATTTTAATTTTAAAACTTGACCTGTATAATTGACAACATAAATGTTTGAGTTGATGCTGATCAAATAAGATCTAAAATGAATGCATTTTGAAATGTTGCGTCAAAGCATAAACCCTTTTTTTTGGCAACTGAGCTTTATAATAACTGTATATTATACTAGAGTATATACTACAGTACACAAGTAGAATGGCAGAAACTATAGTACATACTGTAGTCTTTCTCCTCATTTGCATAACAGTTAACAATTCTAATATAAAGTGACACATTCAAATGGTATATAAAATATACAGTATACATATAATGATTCATACTATATAGCCTAGATATCTATATACTCTTTTATAAAGTGCCTCATTTTTGATTGTAGCTGTTTTTACACAGGTAATCTTAAAATGGGCTGTGAAAATAGAAAAAAAGAAGAAAAAAAGAAGTGTTGTTTGTCTCCTGAGTCTAAATTGTGAATATGTTGAACTTTACAGAAGACGGACCGGACACTTATATTGCTCTCAGTCAGCCATAATCAATTTGCCTTACTGTGTTGATCAGAAACAAGAAGAGGAAAACAAAATCTTGTTTTATTTTTTTGCAGTGCCTAACACTTCAGCCACAATGTAAGCACTCCCTCACTCTTTGGTTTGGCTTCATCAAGCTGAGGCTTGGCCAAAAAAGAAACGCTCTCTTTCTCTGGGTCGTTTCACACCCCGGGAACCCGATCCACTTCAGGCCCTACTTTCTCTCTTTTTTTTTTACAACCTGCCACTGGACATCAGTCCGTCTGGAGCTGAATATGAGTGGACACTGCAGCAGATTGCTTGCAGACTGAAATGTAACAAAGAGGATTCTACGTTGTATAGATTTTAATGCCAAATCCTATTTTTAACGACTTTCCCTGTTTTTACGCCGAGAAGAAACCAGTCGTTGCCAGTGACTTGTACATAAAATAAGTTGTCTACTTCTTACTCAGTGTTAGACAGAAAACAAAATTTGTCGCAGTGTATTTTGAACCCCAACACACTCATGAAAGGAGATGCTGGTCAGTGACAGCTGATCCGGGGCTCAAACAGTATTGACAGTATCTTATTAGATTGCCCAGATGGGGTGAATAAGGGGCTTCGTCTCTCTCCTCTTCCTCTCGGTGGAAACGATGAGACGGATCCTGCTTGCGCTTGTTACTTTCTCATTCATTCTACTGATAACTTTCTGCTGCTGTCAAACGAATTGCCAAAAAAGCTAAAAGGTCTGACAACAATTCAAGCGTCTACTATAGAGATATGATTCAAAGAGTAGACACAAATTCAGTCACAGGACTGATTTAAAAAGAAGAAAAAGAAACGTTTTCACTTTGATGGCCACGGGGCCAAAAGAAAGTGTTTTTCTTCAGATAGTGGGACTTGTAGTTTCTGACTGGAGTTTGGCCACGCTGTGACATCACTACGTGGAATCAGGACGTGTGTGTATACAGGGTACGGAGACGGCTTTCTTGTCTGTTTATGTCACTGGTAGATTTCCCACATTTAGATTGAGTTTTTCATTTCGCTCACTAAATCATTTTGACCCTACGGCAGAAATTCAATGTTTAAATGCACTCTCACGCTGATGCACATAAAAAAACAACACATTTGAGTGTTTTAAACCCATGAGGTATAAAGGTTTGGATATTTGCTCTGACCTCACACCTGAGAGGACACTCAAGTGCCTGGCTGTCATTACCGGTTCCCCGTCATCAGTCGCTTATGTTTGAGATTGCTTGGAAATTAAAAAAACGTTCCTGGAAAAGTCTTCCACGCGTTTCTTTAGTATCCGATTCCCGCCCACATTTCCTGAGCAGAGGATGTGTTTCTGGAGTGTCTAAGGTGATCTCTGACCTGCGACACCAAACTAATACAAAGTTTCAATTTGTTTTTGTACAAAATTCATCTTATCGGTCACCGTTTTTAATCCTGTGAAATGAAAAGTGTCTGTTGATTGAGCGCAGCCCACTACTGCCAACAGCTTGTGCTCAACACCGAGACCTTTATTACCAAACTCTTGTATAACGGTTCCAGACAACGACACGGACTTGTTCCACTTTTGTAACTTGTGTTACTCTTTTGTTGAAGTGATCTTTTTTATAATCTCTTTGTTATTCCTTCAGTGCAACTCTTCTAATTGGGGATTACTGAGATTCTCTGACTGTACCTCATAATCTCATAATTTTGGGCAGACGTAACAGTTGGCAGTAAAGCCCCCTCGGAGAGTCTGAGAAGGGTTCAGGATATTAATGACGTCAGACGGGAAGAGCGCATGAATCAAAGCCTTGGATTTGGGTAAATAGCATTTCATGTATCGTGAATTCAAAAGTGAGGCGCTCTGAGGCGTTTCCATTCTCATGGTGTGCGGCTGAACGGTAATGCTTCTCTTGTACAAATCATCCGAACTCTGCCAAGCCTTTTTTAAGTTGAACGAAACGCGGGGACTTGTGTTGTCTCTTCGGAATATTTTGTGACGATGTGTGGAAAATGAGGCACATAAATTGCTCGTCAGACTCTAACTGTGGGAAATGATACTGTATGTACAATCAGGATAGCGATTATAATTACAATGGAAAGAGTATTGTATGTATTTTAAAGCTATTGATACTACTTTGATAAAAATGCAAAAAGACTGAACAGGAACTATAGGTATGTAAAGTATACTGTGTATAGAGGAGTTTGCTCCAGGGGAGGGATGGGCATGGGGTTCATTCTGTTCATGGCGAAATTGTTTAAAACAGAATATTGATGATTCTTGTCTGTGATGTAGACAACGTCAATGTTTTCTTTTTTTTTGATAAAAGGCAAAGTGATATGAAAATTGAAACGTGTGCGTCTTTTATTGACTGCAAGTCGAACTCGAAAGTCCGCGTCGATGAGAAGTTGCAGCGTGTGTTCAAGTGAGTCTAGACTGTTGTTAGCCATCGCCAGTCAGAGTTTTTAAGGATAAGCCTGTGGACAGAGGGCACATGTATTTAATCCCAGGCCACTCAGTTTAAACAGATGGTATTTTGGCAGCATTTAATTTCAGAGGTGAATAACAGAAACATACTTGGTGGTTTGTAATATTTGTGTTGTTTGACTACCTTATTTTATTTTATATATAAAATATGGGTATCAACCTGTAGTGGTGTTTGTACAGTATATAACTATCAAACTGGGCCCATTCACAGCCATGTGAATAGTTCAGGACCCCACAGTATTAACAAGCCTACAAGAAGTTAACTACCTGAACTTCCCACTTGGTTAGAACCATACTGTCACTTGGCTCCTCTCATGGCTCCAAACCAAATGCTGATTTATGGAAAGAAAAGGGCACAAGCCCTGAACGATTTACCATGCACATGCATTTAGACAGATTGGTGAAATGTCTTCAAAAACCTTTCACCTTTCATGAGGATGTAGTGTGGTTTAGCTAATTGGTTAAGTATTCCCTGATAAATTATGAAACACCGCTCTCCCTTATGTACACAAGTCGCTTCTTATAAAAAGTATTGGTATTGATATCAGCAAATCTGGCCTTTCACCTGCATTCAAACCTGCAGCACAGTAATGTTAGACAATCATGCTCACTATAAACTCAACCAAATGCATTATGGAGCAACGTTTTTTCCTGATTGTTGTAGGGGAAGGTATGAAAGCCCATTTCTGCCACTGTCTGAAAATAAAGAGAAACCTTCTCAAAATAATGACTTAGTATCTCAAAATAATGAGAAACTTTCTCAAAATAATCACTTAATACCTCAAAATAATCACTTTGTGTAGTATGTCATTTTGAGATACTAAGTCATTATTCTGAGATACTAAGTCATTATTCTAAAATACTAAGTCATTATTATGAGATACTAAGTCATTATTAGAAGATACTAAGTCATCATTATGAGATAAGTCATTATTTTGAGATAATTAGTCATTATTATGAGATAATAACTCATTATGAGATACTTTGTCATTATTATGAGATACTAAGTCATTATTGTGAGATAATAACTCATTATTATGAGATACTAAGTCATTATTATGCAATAAGTTGTTATTATTATGAGATAATAAGTCATTATTTTGAGATAATAAGTCATTATTATGAGATACTTAGTCATTATTTTGAGATAATAAGTCATTATTATGATACTGTCATTATTTTGAGATACTGAGTCATTATTATGAGATATGTAGTCATTATTATGAGACACTTAGTCATTATTATGAGATACTGAGTCATTATTATGAGATATTTAGTCATTATTATGAAATAATAAGTCATTATTAGGAGATACTAAGTCATGAGATAAGTCATTATTATGAGATACTTAGTCACTATTATGAGATACTTAGTTATTATTATGACATAATAAGTCATTATTATGAGATACTAAGTCATTATTCTGAGAAACTAAGTCATTATGAGATACTAAGTTATTATGAGATACTAAGTCATTATGCGATACTAAGTAATTATGAGATAAGTCATTATTATGAGATACTTAGTCATTATTATGAGATAATTTGTCATTATTATGAAATATTACTCATTATTATGAGATACTTAGTAATCATTAGGAGATGCTAAGTCATTATTCTGAGATAATAAGTCATTATTATTAGATACTAAGTCATTTTTATGAGATACTAAGTCATTATTGTGAGATAATACGTCATTATTATGAGATACTAAGTCATTATTATGCAATTAGTCATTATTATGAGATACTTGGTCATTATTTTGAGATAATAAGTCATTATTATGAGATACTTAGTCATTATTATGAGATAATAAGTCATTATTGTGAGATACTTAGTCATTATTATGAGATAATAAGTCATTATTTTGAGATACTGAGTCATTATTATGATATGTAGTCATTATTATGAAATAATAAGTCATTTTTATGAGATACTTAGTCATTATTATGAGATACTGAGTTATTATTATGAGATAATAAGTCATTATTTTGAGATAATAAGTCATTATTATGAGATACTTAGTCATTATTTTGAGATAATAAGTCATTATTATGATACTGTCATTATTTTGAGATACTGAGTCATTATTATGAGATATGTAGTCATTATTATGAGACACTTAGTCATTATTATGAGATACTGAGTCATTATTATGAGATATTTAGTCATTATTATGAAATAATAAGTCATTATTAGGAGATACTAAGTCATGAGATAAGTCATTATTATGAGATACTTAGTCACTATTATGAGATACTTAGTCATTATTATGACATAATAAGTCATTATTATGAGATATTTAGTCATTATTATGAAATAATAAGTCATTATTAGGAGATACTAAGTCATTATTCTGAGAAACTAAGTCATTATGAGATACTAAGTTATTATGAGATACTAAGTCATTATGCGATACTAAGTAATTATGAGATAAGTCATTATTATGAGATACTTAGTCATTATTATGAGATAATTTGTCATTATTATGAAATATTACTCATTATTATGAGATACTTAGTAATCATTAGGAGATACTAAGTCATTATTCTGAGATAATAAGTCATTATTCTGAGATAATAAGTCATTATTATTAGATACTAAGTCATTTTTATGAGATACTAAGTCATTATTGTGAGATAATACGTCATTATTATGAGATACTAAGTCATTATTATGCAATTAGTCATTATTATGAGATACTTGGTCATTATTTTGAGATAATGAGTCATTATTATGAGATACTTAGTCATTTTTATGAGATAATAAGTCATTATTGTGAGATACTTAGTCATTATTATGAGATAATAAGTCATTATTTTGAGATACTGAGTCATTATTATGATATGTAGTCATTATTATGAAATAATAAGTCATTTTTATGAGATACTTAGTCATTATTATGAGATACTGAGTCATTATTATGAGATATTTAGTCATTATTATGAAATAATAAGTCATTATTATGAGATACTAAGTCATTATTATGAGATACTTAGTCATTATTATGAGATAATAAGTCATTATTTTGAGATACTGAGTCATTATTATGATATGTAGTCATTATTATGAAATAATAATAATAATAATAAGTCTCAAGTTATGAGATACTAAGTTATTATGAGATACTAAGTCATTATGCGATACTAAGTAATTATTATGAGATAATAAGTCATTATGATATACTAAGTCATTATGAGAAAAGTCATTATTATGAGATACTTAGTCATTATTATGAGATACTCATTATTATGAGATGCTAAGTCATTATTCTGAGATAAGTCATTATTATGAGATACTAAGTCATTTTTATGAGAAAATAAGTCATTATTATGGGATACTTAGTCATTATCTGATACAAAGTTTCCATTGGCAACTTTGTATCAGAACCTACCAACGTAACGTGTGGAGTCCCCCAAGGTTCAATCTTGGGGCGGACTTTATTCAACATCTACATGCTCCCACTAGGACAAATCATGCAAAATAATAACATTGACCACCATTGCTATGCCGATGACACCCAAATCTATGTAGCACTATCACCAAACGACTATCGCCCCAAAGATCTTCTGTGCCAGTGCATTGAGCAAGTCAAAGACGGGATGTGCCAAAATACAACTAAATGAGGACAAAACTGAGATAATTGTTTTTGGTGCTAAAACAGAAAGGTTTAAAGTAATTCAACACCTTCACTCTCTGTCCCTGAAAACCTCACACAAATCCAGAAATCTTGGGGTTATTATAGATTCTGATTTACATTTCGACAGTCACGTTAAATCAGTAACAAAATCAGCCTACTATCACCTAAAAAATGTAGCAAGACTTAGAGGGCTCATGTCAGCTCAAGACTTTGAAAAACTTGTACATGCCTTTATTACTAGTAGGCTAGACTACTGTAATGGTCTCCTTGCAGGTCTTCCGAAAAAAACTGTCAGGCAGCTACAGCTTGTTCAGAACGCTGCTGCTAGAGTTCTTACAAAGACCAAAAAATGTGAGCACATTACACCAATTCTTAAATCCTTACATTGGCTCCCTGTATGTCAGAGGATTGATTTCAAAATCCTCCTGCTCACATATAAATCACTACATGGTCTGGGACCGAAGTATATCACTGATATGCTCCCACTACATATGCCTTCTAGACCACTAAGATCTTCTGAGACCAATCTGTTAGTGATTCCCAGAGTAAACAACAATCACGGGAGAGCATCATTTAGTCACTATGCAACAATTGGCTGGAATAAACTTCCTGAAGAAGTAAGACTTGCCCCAACTCTGACCACTTTTAAAACTAGACTTTATTTCTGTAATGCATTTTTAAAATTGCCTTTATTTTCTTTTAATTCTAATAATTTTTTTTCACTTTGCTGTATGATGTGAAGCACTTTGAGTCTGCCTTGTGTATGAAATGTGCTATACAAATAAAGTTGCCTTGCCTTGCCTTGCCATTATTATGAGATAATAAGTCATTATGTGATACTAAGTCATTATTATGAGATACTAAGTCATAGTTATGATATACTTAGTCATTAATATGAAACAATAAGTCATTATTTTGAGAAGGTGTTTAAAAGTGTGAAAAAGTCGCACGATATTAAAAGCAACAAACCAACACATGATTTCCACTTAGGTGTCCAAAGTTGTTAAAATATTTCTAATGAATGAATTAACAAAACAACAACCAGCAGGGGGTAGTGTATCGCCTGAGGAGAGCTTATTTTGAACGTGAACCGGAAGCTTTAACGTCTTCGTATCATAGATCCTATATTGGACCATCACTCTGGGGAAAGGGGGGGGGGGTTGACTGCAACGTTTTCTGATTTCTTACTCACAATATGCAGATGTTATTAAATGTGTAGTGTTGCGTCAATTCAAGCCTTAAGGATCATCATTAATATTGGGCACCAGTGTTCAGAGTAGGATGGCTGAGTGGAGACGCGAGTGTGGTTTTCATATCTAGAATCGTGCGCGGAGTGAGAGCTCTTCCTCACGGGTGTCTAATAAACCCTCTCCGCTTTCTCCTCCCCAGCGCCGCCATTATCGCCGATGGCCGGTCAACACGGCCGCAGAGATGAGATAAAAGCCCGATAAACGCTGGATGTTTGATCCGGGGGGCGTACGTCAGCATGCGGTCAGTCGGGGACGACGCTAGCTTCGGTCAGCAGCTCACTCGGTTGACGTTACTTTTCGACAACGTTGCGTACGTTAACGTTGCACACGGACTCCAACGGTAACCTCACCGGCAGCAACACTTTTGATGCGCCGAGGTGAACTCGTCGACCCCGGTAATGGTTTGTGTTTTGGAATGTATAACTGCCTGTTTATCCATGTCAGCATTTGCGCTTACAAGCATACGTTATTATTCGCCTATAGGAAAGGGTGACTTTAACTTTAACTTTCTCAGGACTATTGTGAATTGATGTTCCTCACAAAGGGAAACTTGCATTATACTTCGGCCTTAGAGCGTGTATGTCTGTCAGCCTAATATGTTTGAAGTAAAATGAAGTTGACAACATCTAAAGCTCCGTGTTTTTAGACGGGAAAACATTGTTGTTGAGGACACTGCTATTGTCAAAAATATTGAAAATGCCCAAATACATTGCTTTCAATTATTCTGGTTTTCTTAATTAATAAAAATGCTGCCCTTTTTTTAAATTTGTTACTGCAATTGTCAGTTGTAGTGAAACTACACCTTTCCCTTGCACATTGCTGTAGCCATAAATGCATTTTATTGTCGTGAACTTTATAACCCATCACTGTGTCAGGATAGCATTTAAAGAAACCTCTGACTGATTATGTTCTATGTATCTGTGCAGTTATTAAAGTACTCTAAAAATGAAGCCGTGTATGTTGTGAGTGGAGTTGGCAGTTAAAGTGACATTTATTAATGTATTTTTTTACCAGGCAGCTGAGACGAACTGAAAGCTCTTCTGAAACCTTCCCTGACACCATGGCCCCACACCCGGCCGTCCAGGCCTTCATTGACCTCTCTGCAGGAGCCATAGGTAACTATCAAATCATGTCTAATCACTATGATACGATTGCACTGATTTTCCCCCACCACTAACCAAAGACTCGGACAGAGCAGGGGATTTTGATGACTCCTGTGTTTTTCCGGCTCATTTCTCTCTGTTTGCACAGGCTCTTTATCCCGCTCAGCTGAGTGCAGCCCCCCATCAAGCCTCTTTTTTCTCTTTGTAGCTCATATGTCGTGCCCTCGCTTTGATTTTCCTGTAGTTTTGTGCAACAGACCGACTCTGTTTTTATTGGATCACTGATTTTCTCTCTGTCTTCCTCCAAGGGGGAGCTGCATGTGTGTTTAGTGGACAGCCTCTAGACACGGCAAAGGTCAAGATGCAGACCTTTCCTACGCTGTACCGAGGCTTCATCCACTGCGTTTCCTCCACATACAAACAAGTGGGTGTGCGTGGCCTCTATCAGGGCACCACGCCGGCGCTGATGGCCAACATCGCCGAGAACTCCGTGCTCTTCATGAGCTACGGCTTCTGCCAGCAGGTCATCCGCTTCACGGCTGGACTGCACAGCAACGCTGCGCTGAGGTAGGAAGATAGCTGGGATGTCCTCCCTGTGAACGCGACGCCAGCGTTGCCCTGACACTACATGTAAGATCTCTCACTGTCTTCTGTGCATCCTTCCCCCTGTCTCAGTGACACGCAGAAAGCCTGTGCTGGCTCCATTGCATCCATATTCTCCTCGCTAGTACTTTGTCCCACCGAGCTTGTCAAGTGTCGGCTGCAAGCCATGTATGAAATGGAGGCATCGGGCAAAATTGCTAAGAGCCAGAAGTAAGTGTTTTTTAAATTATCGCACATTTTTTGGTAATAATGTATGGACAATTTTCTCTATATGACATTCAGATAGCTCAAAAATAATTTTGTTTGTCACCTACCTATTTGCAATCATCTTTTATTTTTTTTACATTAATCTTTGCTTATAAAAAAAGGGAGAATTGATTTTCGATTCTGAGATGTGGAATGAACATTCTGTGTAACCTGTTTCTTTTAAGGCGAGTCCACACCGGACCGATAATCGGCGTCGTTGTGAGAGTCGGCGTCCGTGACACGAGTCTGCTTGGTGTGGTCGCTCGAATCGGCCCCCGTCGGGGTTCATTTCAGCCGATTCAAATGTGTAATCTGCCAAGCGAGTCGGTCACTCTTTTACCATTCTGATTGGTGGAGGCTAGCAGCTTGACTAGCGAATCAGTGAAGCCCGGAAGTGACGATGTAAACATACCAGCTAACCAGTAGAATCGAAGAAGGTGGTCTAGAGAGGACCGCCTACTTCCGGTTTTCGTGTTTTTTGGCGCACAATACAGATTAGCGCCGCCTGTTGTTTTGGTGACATTACATCTCGCGCAAGCGCGGAAAGTATGGCGTCGGCTGTAGTTCCGTAGGTGTGAACTGCCCATGTCGTTGTTCGAATCGGCCATGTTAAGTAGCCCGACTTCACGAGTCGGGCAGTCGGTGCGGTGTGGACCCGCCTTTAGCCTCTTCTCTTAGTGTGTGAATAAAAAATAGTTTCTTAAATAAATGTGATTCCATTATGTTTTGCATTTGAAGCTTTTTAGGCATATTTTTGTGACTATCTGGAATCGCAGTCCTTTTGGCGAGAATAATATTTAATAATAATTTAATGAAATCGTTCATATGATCCCATGTCTTTCTCACATGGCTAATGGAGAATCAAAAAACTTCTCGATGAATTGAAGTAATTGGGGACCACGTTTTAAAAACAAATTATATCAAAACATCAGTTTATATTAGTATGTGCAATATAATCCAAGTCTTATAGATGTAATTAAAGGCTTTCCAAACATGCATCTTTGCTTAAAACTTACTATTTAAAACACTTCCACATAACTGCTTGCACCGGCCTGTGCAAGTCCAAAGATGATTTTGTTATCCCTCTCCTCTCTGTTTGCAGTACAGTGTGGTCGGTGGTGAGATCCATCATGAAGAACGAGGGGGCGCAGGGCTTCTTCCAGGGCCTGACCACCACTATCGCCAGAGAAGTCCCTGGTTACTTCTGCTTCTTCGGCGCCTATGAACTCTGCCGCACCACCTTTGCAGACTACATGAAATGTCACAGAGATGACATAGGTACTGGTACAATGTTCTGCCTGCGCCATCACAAAGCAGAAGCTAATCCCCTCAATAAGGAAATATGGTTTAGCAGCTACGACTGAAGACACATAAGCAAATCCTCTTCATTCATGTATTTATATGTTTATTTGCCTTCACCCGCCCCCACACGTCTGGTGTAATGGATGATTGTTTTACTGTTTATGTTGAAGGTGTGGCTCCAATCGTGTTCAGCGGGGGTTTCGGGGGGGCATGTCTGTGGCTGGTTGTCTATCCCATGGACTGCGTCAAGTCTCGTATCCAGGTCATGTCTATGACGGGAAAACAGGCAGGGTTTTTCAAGACCTTCATGACCATCTCTCGTACTGAAGGTAGGTCGAAGAGTTTGACGTTACCTTTGTTGTATCGTTTATAGCCGAGATGTTTGGCCTTCGGAATCAAGATTCCTGCTCCGAATCTTAATCTTTGTTGCTTCCTTTGTTCAGGCGTGAGGGCGCTCTACTCCGGTCTGACGCCCACCATGGTCCGTACCTTCCCCGCTAACGGAGCGCTGTTCCTGGGTTATGAGGTCAGCCGGAAGCTCATGATGAAGCAGTTTGACAGCTAAAATATGCACAATGAATGGAGGAGCGGTGAACTGGAAGTGAAGTATTATAGCCATATGACCTCATCAAAACTCCAGTTGAAGTTTTTCATGCGTGGGATCTTCCCACAAAACTGCCACACTCCATCGTTTAAATCCTTGTATTAATTTATTTTTTAGAGTTAGATTTAGTTTGTTTTTAACTCTCCAAAATATGCTACGCCAACATGCAACATGTATGAGAAGAATATATGTGCAGCACACTATTGAGCAACCTTAACCTGCCTCTTTATGAGGCATTTTAACACTCCACTTAACTGTTTTATGTCTACCTCAACAAAACGGTACACTCCATAAGGTTGTAAGGTTAGTTTTAATGTGCACAATCTTAAAGGGCCAGCGTGTAACAAAGCCGTGGTACCACCAGCTGCTCCAAAAGTCATGTTTTGGTGAGGATGGCCTCTGAGCAAGGCATTACCACGGATTTGCCTGCAGGCATGGAAAGGAAGGAGTGAGTGGAAGGGTATTCCCCTTGTGTAATCCATCACACTATTCTTTTAAAACCTTATTTCAGCTCCATGCATGGATATTTTTTTTTTAGATGTGAAGTAGAATATACTAATTTAATGTGATTACTTGTGTTTTCAGTTACAAAATCATTCACAGCTAATTATGCAAATCCGTTTTGGATCTTAATTTGTTTCCGTTAAGTGATATAAAAAAAATTAAAAAAATGTGATTCAAAACAAAAAAAATGTGATTCAAAACATTTCCGTAGTTCTCAGAGTAAGCAACTTTAGTTTTCAACAGCCTTAAGTGAAATCAACGGAAACAAACACAGCCACCAGCTGTTTCATCGTACTGACTGTTTTTGTATACATGTTATATTCGGACTGCCTTTGAAATTACTACATTTTGCTTTTTTTGAATGTGTAACTTTTATTGTTCTGTAAAAGTCAATGGGATCAATTGCCTCATCAAATGTGCCATTTGCACGCTGCATTCCACGTGCAGAGATGTTTAAGTGCTTAGTAGTTGGCAATTCAGAAACCTGTCATATTCCTTCTATGTTAATGGAGAAATGTAGGTAATTTAAAATGATAGCAAGTTGAATACTGAACCATTTGTATAGATGTCTATCACAGAATTATTTGCATAATACAACCTACATTAAAGGTGTCATTGAAGAAATACATTGGCCTGCTTTTTGTTTTACTGTCTATCCCATGGGGTCGATTATTTTATCATTATTATTTTAACTGAAATGGACATTAAAGTGAAAGGTTAATATTATTGTGTTAAGCCAAATATAATGTCACATGACCGAACTGGATGAGCATATTATATTTAGAATCAATTTATTTCAAATTAGCCATCTAATTAGCATGAATTATTGCAAATAATGTGCCATTTTTACAACATGCCATAATACATTGCAAACATTTCAGATATCTGTGTTTTAAACTGCTGCATGAAGCATTAATATGAAATACACACAAAGTATAAAAATCTGCGGTTTCAAAGTGATTATTTTATGCAGCAGGAAGACTACTCTGTCCTCCAGCAGGGGGCGCCAGTCTACTGTCAGGAGGTCACAGCACCTGTAAGTAAAAACATGAAAATGAAACGGCTTGTGTGAGGATTGTTTCCACCTCTACAGTCATGCTGTAACTCATCCTACCCCTTTGTTGCTGCAGGTTCCACACAGGCAGCCGAAGAGCCCGTTGATCATCTGGACGGCACAGAGAATCAGCTGCAGGCCGCTGGTGGCCAGCAGAGTAGCAAACAAGCCGATGTTGAACTGCACAATGTTCTTGGGCTCTGTGCATTCTCCCCACCAGGTGTTGTTAGTCAGGTAACTGTGGTCTCTGCAGAGGAGGAGGAGGAGAGGAGGAGGAGGTGTGTGACTGACGGCTCAGGACTTTACAAACACAAAGCTCACCACAAAGTTACTCTCGTGCTTCACCCGTTTTTAAAAGGTGTCATCCAAATCAGGACCACTTTGCAGAGGGGCCCGTTCTGCAGGCCGAGCACCGCCACGATGAAGCTGTACAGGGCCCCGGCCACGCCCACTGCAGCGAACACAATGGATATGAACATCTGGAGAAGGGAGAGGATGAGCAAAGGTCAGAAAAATCTCTATCATCCCAGCTGAACACATCATTCATTCATGCTGAATTCATGCCCATGTTTACCCTCCTCCCACGTACATTTTTGTCATGCTGTTGATAAACAAGGTATTTTGGAATTAAGGAGGGACAGGGTCATTTGTTTCACCTCAAAATTCCTCACATTTCATCCGTCGATCTGTTTTCCCAACACTAACAAAACCTATTACAGACTAAACCAAACGTGCAAACACGTCTGACATTGAACAGGCTAGAGGTGCACTGTTGATGGTGTCATCATTTAGCACAGTGCAGTTTATCTGTCTAAAGATAACCTACTGTATGTGTTGCACAGTGGTTTAAAAATGCAGCACCGTGCATATGAATGTAACTAAAATCCATTTTTTTAATGTCGTCTTTTATTGCGGGATTAATTCTGAGACACTGTGGCATATGCTGTGTAGGGGAAAAAAAGTTTCTATTTTATCCTGCTATTTCTACAGTTTACGGACCACTTAGGAAGTTCAAATGAACTTTCGATGGAGAAGTGTTTGTCTGCGTATGCAGATGATTTAATTGTGCAGCTAACAATGTTAATCATTTACATTCAGACCGGCCCTGGACTTTCACGGAGCACCAGAAACATTTGCATGTGTAGTTCAGACTGGCTCACCCCACAGCGATTCCCACAGCAGCCCTGCTTCCCTGTCCAGTGGATGTACAGCGCTGGGACCAGCACCTGTGTCGATGCAGTCGTTAATATTCAATTACATTTAGTCAAAACAATTCAGAATCGTCACGTCGTCTTGAGGACTGAAAGCTTGTAGAATATGTTAATAGACAGGAAACATCAGTCTTTAGTCAGAATGCCTCTTCAAGTGCTATTAAAGTCATTAGATGACCATTATTATTCATTTATGTCAAGCATTCAACATAATGTCAAAGAAAAGAAATACAAACATAAATCAGATTCATAAATCCAACACATCGAGAAGGAGCAGACAGAAGTAAAATGCTTATAAAATCTACATCATGTCATAAAAAAACAAAAACAAATAGGTTTGCTTGAATACATTAACAGTACAATTCTTCTCTGTGGTTTTGTTTGACCAATAATCAGGCTCAGTTGTCCTCCTCTATATTGGTCAAATATTGTTTTCTTGTACTTTTTTTTGTTTAATTGTAAAATGCTACGTCTTAATTTGATCTCACAATTTTAACCATTCCACAAGATCATCCCACAAACTGAAATACAACATTTCACACCACATTTCTAACATTGTTCTGAGGAAAACACAGCGGCGTCCAGAGTCACACCCATCGAGAACAGATAACAGACCACTCACCATGAAACCTCCTCCGACGAGTCCTCCCATGTATTTCACCTCCTCTGTGATGTGTCCATCTTTGGCGTACTTGATGTCCCCTCCAGGAAAGAACAACACGATGTTACAGATGATGGATATGAGCGCCAACGGGTAGAGAGCAACAGCAATGCAACGGGAACACTTTCCAGTACACATGCTGTCGGAGTGAAACCTGACAAACTGCTGAAAAAACCACTTCTTCAGACTGTTTGAGCTCAGATCCTTCCTGTTTTCAGGGAGAAGTTGCACCTGGAATGTATTTGCACAGGAGCAGAAACTAACACAGAGTGATGTTAGGGTGTGGGAGGTGTAATGGAAAGCTGATAACGTGCTCAAACAGAGCCGAGTGATAGGCTGAGGAACAACGTGACTCAGTCCGTGGTGTCTTTGAGAGACAACGCTTGTGTTGTTGAGATGTGATTGCGTTTAGGTCATCTGAGTCAAATTATTGATGGTCACATCTCTCTGTCCTACTTGTTTGCTTTAGTGACTGGGCCCAACAAAATCAGCTTCTCGTAGGTTGCTGTGGAAATATTAGTAAGTGCTGTGAAAGCGTGTTGGTATGGATTGTGGGAAAGCAGAGCTCTACTGTGAGGGACGTGTTTCAGCCTCCTATTGTATGCTGGTGATGTGTTGACATTGTGGCTCCAGGATCACAGCGGTTGGACTTAAGACCTGTGGCAGCGCATTAAGCAAGAACAGTGTGTCATTGACATGGACCACATAACATTGGTAAATGACCACAGTGTGGACAGTGAAACACAGCCGGCTACATTTTTGTCCAGTGAGCTGTTCACCGTGCTTATGTTGCCATAACAGTATGTTGAAAGAAAATATGATTATTTGTTGTAACTGGGGCGAAGCAGCGATCCTCCTCAGTCATCACTTCAGGAAGTATGTCCTTTTTTTATTTCATGTGGATCTCAGGTTCTCAACCATTTCAAACATGCTGTGGTAAGGTAGGAGGACACAGGATATTTTAAAGCAGTGTATGATTTTATGTAGAATACATTATGTGGAAAAGTTCCCATCTGGATGTGGATTTCTCTTAGTGCTATTTTCTTTTACCCCAAAACAAATCCGGATAATTAGACAATTAATTCTGCATTGGCTTGTGTGGGGATTAAACAAAAACGACATAAACAGGTAATTCACTTTTATTATAAAATGCCACTGCAAGCAGAGCAAGTTATTGTTCTTTTTTAAAAATGAATGCATCAGCACACTTGTTTGACTCACTTCTGTTCCTTCCACAGAAATGGGTGCTGTGGGTGCTGAGAGAAAGTCTGCCGTACAACTCCCGTCTCCAAGGTGATCACTTTCTGGAAGCCGGGGCATTCTGTAGCGGTAAGCATCCTGCTTTTACCCTGTTGCCCTGCATGTGGGCCGTGATTGTGACGGTACATGGCAGCCTTTACTTTGCTCTCTCCTGGCCTGTAGGGTCTAAATGGTTAACTGGTGGAATGTATAACATGGAAGCTTCCTAATATCTAACATGTCGGCGTTCCTGCTAACAGCCAGATATTCATATGTCGGATCAGCTGTTTTTCTATATTATATTCCACTCCTTGTGATTTAAGGACTCATTCACTCTTTTTGGACTCTTTTTGTTAATGTTTAACTTTTATTTTCTGTATTGTGACACTGTTACAAACCATAATATATTGCATACATTTCAAATATCTGTGTTGGTTTAGAATGCAGCATTAATATGAAATACACACAAAAAATATAAAAAGCTACTTTTTCAAAGTGAATATTTTATGCAGGAGGAAAGCTACTCTGTCCTCCAGCAGGGGGCGCCAGTCAACTGTCAGGAGCTCACAGCTGTAAGTAAAAAAAATTAAAAAGAAATAAGGTAAGGAAAGTTGAAAGTTGACATTCTCTGAACCAGCCCAGCTTGTGTGAGGATTGTTTCCACCTCTACAGTCATGCTGTAACTCGTCCTTCCCCTTTGTTGCTGCAGGTTCCACACAGGCAGCCGAAGAGCCCGTTGATCATCTGGACGGCACAGAGAATCAGCTGCAGGCCGCTGGTGGCCAGCAGAGTAGCAAACAAGCCGATGTTGAACTGCACAATGTTCTTGGGCTCCGTGCATTCTCCCCACCAGGAGTTGTTGGTCAGGTAACTATGTTCACTGCAGAGGAGGAGGAGGAGGAGGAGGAGGAGGTGTGTGACTGACGGCTCAGGACTTTACAAACACAAAGCTCAGCACACAGTTACTCTGCTTCACCTGTTTTTAAAAGGTGTCTTCCAAATCAGGACCACTTTGCAGAGGGGCCCGTTCTGCAGGCCGAGCAGTGACACACAGAAGCTGTACAGGGCCCCGGCCACGCCCACTGCAAGCGAACACAATGGATATGAACATCTGGAGAAGGGAGAGGATGAGCAAAGGTCAGATATTTTGATGTTAAATATTTTTAGATGGTAATTTATTATTAAACCTATCCCAAGAGTCAATGTCAGTTATGCAACATATTTCCTTTTTGTTTTTGTCATTCTCATCTTGACCTTAGAAATAAGAGTTCACTAATTCATCTTAACTAACAGTGCTCTGACTTGCTTGTTACTTTTCCCATTATCTTTCAGTGAGCACCTGAAGTGTCTGATTGGACTCACCCCAAAGCGATTTCCACAGCAGCCCTGCTCTACAATGAAGTTGAGGTAAATTGCCGGGGCCAACACCTGCGTCGGCACACATTTGATGACAGGGAATTGGTTTTCAAACATGTTCAAAGCTAATTATACAATTCAGCATTCAGTTTTTGCTTCAGGCGGATGAAAGAGTGTCAATTATGAGGTGATGACACTATGCAGTGATTTTCTTTTTAAATGATTCAATTTCCTTAATATAACCTTAATAGGTAAAAAAAAAAAAAAAAAAAACATAGCCACTGCACATAATTCATAATTGTTAAGCGCCGGTGTAATACTCCCCCATGCCAGTCGGTGGCAGCAGGGAGCACAGTAATAAGGACAACAGAAAAGAAACAAAACTGAGTTCTCTTTTGTTTGGATTTACTTTTACTCTCATTTTGTAACATTTTTGGTTCATGGTGTGGGATTTTTCTTTATCTACAAATGTGTAAATCTGCACTGATGAATAATGCACTGGATTTATATTGCAATTGCAAGTGTTTTATATAAAGAGAATCACAGATCTTTACCACTGAAGCAAAAAAAACAAACACAAGAGCAAACAATAAGGACCCAACACAGAAGAGATGAGCACTCGAAGCCCAATAAACCCAACAGTGTAACGTTTTACCCGTATGAAGCTTTCAGTAAAAGTCAACTCACCATGAAACCTCCGACGAGTCCTCCCATGTATTTCACCTCCTCGGTGATGTGTCCATCTTTGGCGTACTTGATGTCCCAGCCAGGAAAGAACAACGCGATGTTACAGATGATGGATATGAGCGCCAACGGCAGCAGAACAGCAGCGATGCAGCGGGCACACTTTCCAGGACACATGTTGCTGTCGGAGTGCAAAGGAACAAACTGAGCTCTGTCTGACTGTTCATCTGGTCTTTACTCACATCCTTCCTGTTTCTCAGAGGAGCCCCTCCGTCAGAGTGAACTGGTGTTACATGTAGCTTTGTTACACATGCTGAATCACTTCTTTGGTGTAAATTATAAATGATGGAGTCATTTAAATCCAACATACTTTCTACTCTTGCTTGAGTAGGCGGGAGAATAAATCAATACTGTATGTATGCCTGCCTCATTTTACTCTGTCAAAATGTATCTGACTGTTCATCATGCATTAAACCGGGAGACAATCAAGGACTTCAATAACTTCATCACTTTTTATCTAACTTGTTGCCACAATTGACACACGAAAACCATGAAAACGTGTTTCAATCATTTGAAACCTGAAGTACTCCTGAACCTACCTATTTCAATAAGGTGTCTACATTACTTTTTATCAAACTGGCAATAAATTCATGAAACGCACATGAAAGAAAATCAATGACTTCAATAACTGGTTGTTAACTAAGCTTGTTAAAAGATGGAAATTGTCATCTGTTTATGTAAAGTTAATTTGATATAGCACCTTCCATTGAACAAGATCACAGAGTACTTCACAAGAATAATAGTAATAATTAGAAAAAGACCATGAATGTTAATGAGACTACATCAGACCTTTAAAAACGTGAAGAAGAAGCAAAGCTCTTCATTGTACTATCTGGTGACGTTTCAGATGACACAGCCCTGTTGTCTCTCCTCCAGGGCAACCAATCTGACCATTACAGTGCCCTTATGGCATTTGACAGATGGTGTTATGACAGCCTCTTTGATTTAAATGGGTCCAAAACCGGGCTGCACGGTGGTGTAGTGGGTAGCACTCTCGCCTCACAGCAAGAGGGTCCTGGGTTCGATTCCCGGGTCGGCCCGGGTTCCTTCTGTGTGGAGTTTGCATGTTCTCCCCGTGTAAGCGTGGGTTCTCTCCGGGTTCTCCGGCTTCCTCCCACAGTCCAAAGACATGCAAGATGGGGATAGGTTAATTGGTGACTCTAAATTGCCCGTAGGTGTGAATGTGAGTGTGAATGGTTGTCTGTCTCTACATGTTAGCCCTGCGATAGACTGGCGTCCTGTCCAGGTGTACCCTGCCTTCGCCCAATGACAGCTGGGATTGGCTCCAGCCCCCCCGCGACCCTAAAATACAGGATAAGCGGTAGAAAATGGATGGATGGATGGGGTCCAAAACCAAATAATGAATTATAGACTTAAGAAAACACAGCGATGAACAAAAACCTAGTGTAATACACAATGAAGAGGTTAAAATAGTCCAAACATATAATTACCTAGGCACAGGGTTTGACCCGCAACTTAAATCCAGTGAGAACACTGACAGCATTATCAAGCCAGCAAACCAAAGAATATTCCTACTGAGGAAGCTCAACGCTTCTGGTGTCTGTTCTGTGCACATTTGATCAAACCTTAATTGAGAGTATGTTCACATTTTCCTTCATATGTTTGTTTAATGGAATATCTGTGAAAGACAAAAAGAGTCTGCTCAAAAATCACTGGAACCCAGTTAAATGATCTTTGTTCCCTCTGGAAACACGGGGTGTCCAGAAAACCAATGGAATACTGTGCCCACGAGTCCCTCCCCCATTTATTCCCTCTGCTGTAAGACTGTGAAATGAACACCAGTAGTGAATGTAATACATAACCACAGCAGTGAGTGAGTGATGATTGGGTCATGTGTGGGATGCTATATGACAGAGAGAGAGAGAGAGATCTGTATACAGGGTGATGAATGACTGCTACTCTTACCTATCCGTTTGTTTATTACTTTTTAACTGTTTAACATCGTACACTAATGCATTTTAACCCTTAATGATGGAGTGGCTGTAAAACTGAATTGGCCCTCGGGGACTAATAAAGGAATCTGAATCTGAAAACGAATAATTACAAACCCTAGTCCCATTCAAAATGAGGTATAATGAGTTCAATAGACCGTCACCGAAGTACAGTATATGAATCTGTTGCATGTTTTTTTTTAAACTCCCTTCCTCTGCCATTTTTTTGTACGTCTCTGTGATATTTACATTTTTCAGTGCGAGTCATTGACGAGCAGCGTTTCACACCTGCTGCACAAAGTTTCACACATCAGCGCGTATCATCATCCGATAGGATGACTTGCCCCCACGTATTTCACGTCTCTTTATATTGATTTGATGTTTCTTTGTGGGATTTTTTTTGTCACTTCGTATTCATTTTGTGACTCTTTGTGTGATTGTAGCCCCGTTTTTATAGTTGTGAGTCTCTTTGCAGCTGCTTTGAATCTCCTTGTGGTTGTTTTTCTTCTGTTTGTAGTCCTTTGGGGCTCTTTGTAGTTGTTCTATGCTTCTTTGTTGCCATCTTGAGTCTCTTCCTGGTCTCTTTGAGTGACACTCCTGGGCCTGGCTCGCGAGGGATTTATCCTTGGGAAGATTCATTTTAAAAAGTTTTTTTTTTTTTTTTAACTTGAATGAAACTTTTAGAAAGACACAAATAACTAGAATAACTTTGTGAATCCTCCCCAAATGTATTTGTGTATTTGCGTTAAAAAAAAACAACGGGGAACATATATATATGTATATATATATATATATATATATATATATATATATATATATATATATATATATATATATATATATATATATTATCAACAAAGAATAAAGAGACTAGGTGGACTTCCGGTCCACAGAGATCACACGACGACCCTCCAGTATAAATGGGGGAACCACCCCCCCTGTTCCTCACTACAGCTGACCCGCCATGGCCACGTCTCCGGTCAGAGACTTCCTGGTCACCTTCATGCCAGAAAAATGTTACCAAGAGATCTTCGTCAGCTTCCACATGCACGGTGAGTTTGTGGAGTAAACGTGGAGGAAGATTTCCAGATGTGCGGAGGGGGGGGTATGGTGCTCTGCGCTACTTCGCTGCAGGTTTTTGCACACGTCCGTGTTTTAATATTGTTAATTTTTGTCGCAGTGCCTTGCATGAAGTTTGTCATGAACCGGATCGTCGGGATTTGGATCTTACTGGACGCTTTTCTGGGTAAGAAGCCTGAACCTTTAGTCAGCTTTGATCACGTGACAGCAGCAACAGCAAGGAAACACTCACAAATGATTGATCATTATTGATTGGATCACTGCACAACAGAGTGAACCACGTGATCAAAGGATTAACTTTAAAGTGCTGCGGGTAGACTATTTTAGATCACCATGGCAACACCAGGCCCAGTGATGAGATCACAAAACATCTGCATTCTGCTGCAGGTCAATGAACCAGATCAGAGGTCTTCAACGTCTTTCAGGCCAAGGACCCCCTTTTACATATCTTATAACATTGTGTTGCTTATTAAACCGGTCAGTGATAATGTGTAGTGCAGCTTATAGTGCCATGTATAACGGTACTTTGTATTTAAATGCTAAGTCATTAAAATAATAATTGTTGACAGATTCATATATTTATAGAACATATTGTGATTCTATATTGGCATTTCCACTTCACAATTTCACATTGACACAACAATGAACATAATTTGTGCTTAGTAGATGTTGTATTAATGTTGTGTATTTTTGGACATATTTAAAATTTTGGAAGAAAAAGTTTGGGATGAAATAATGTTGGGGTGGCCCTGCTGTAACTCTGTGGATGATTTGTGAACTAGATGACACAGTTTCTATGTGGGTTATAAGTGCAGTGTTTTTCTCGTATTGTTTACATGTTGCTAATCTGAACCACTCACGCCGTGTTGTGTCCCGGCTGCAGCACAGCTACCTCAGCTGTTGAAGATCCTGTGGAGAAGGAGAGCAGACGGCCTGAGTCTGACCTCGGTGCTGCTGCAGCTGTATGCCTTCTCGTGTCCGGTTGTCTACGCTGTGGCCAACAACTTCCCGCTCTCGTACGTATAAGACCATGAATCCTTTGGAGTTGTGTTTTTTTACCTCATAATATTACATAATCCCAGTACTTCTTGATTTGGGATGTAGAAACTGAGTCTTCTGTTTCCCAGCCGACACTCTCTGTTATCATACAGTAGATACAGATACAGTAGACGTGTGCTTGTGTTTTACATGACCTGCTCTACAGCGCCTGGTGTGAGAGGTTCTTCACCTTGGCCCAGACAGCAGCCATCATCTTCCTCATCCTGCATTATCGAGGCGATACCCTCAAAGGTTTGTACACATAGTTGTAGATTTATTTCCCAAATTCACGTACCAAATCATGTTTATACAGAGCTGTGAAAAGTATTCGCCCCCTTTCTGATTTCTTCTTGGCCCACACAACTGCAATCAAACATTTCTGAGGGGTTTCTGAGGTCGTAACACAGCATCTCAACAGGAATTAAGTCCGATGAAAAGACCAAGACAACGTCTCTAAATGACGTTCACTTCCCCCTTCTCTCTCTGCTGAAAGGGCAAATCCTTAAACAGTTCCACTTTAATTTGGACATGCTGCTGGGTTTTCAACTATGTTCTATTTATTTAAGACTTTAGGTTATTTTTTATCTATTTACAAGGTCTATTGTTGGCTAGGACACTGCAATGTTATTTATTCTCCGCGCTGCTGGACCTGAGTAACGATTTCCGTTCCTTTTTGTCTCGACTGTAAACTAAACTAAAGAATGATTTATCAGCTAATGACACTTCCACATCTATTTTTGGTCAAACACCACCATGGTGTTTTACCTCTCAACTCATAAGAGGCAAAAAGCTTCTGTTGAAACCCATTAATAGATGTTTAATTATATAGGTTGAGATTATTCAAAGAGAAAATTCCTAATGAATCCATTTGTGTTGATGCGTATGCTGCAGGAATGCTGTTTCTCCTGGCTTACGGGGGTGTGATGTTCCTTCTGGGTTCCTATGCCACCCCAGCAGTCGTCTCACTGATGCAGGCTTCTAGTTTGGCAGCTTTAATTGCAAGCAAGGTAGTAACTCAGTGACTCATCTGTGCCATTTCTCCGCTGTTCTCCAATGAATCAAAGATACGTGAGCTGTGAGGTGATAATAGCGCAGATCTATCAGAGGACAGAGGTTTTATGTGGTGGCTTTGTCGTTTCCAGGCTCTCCAGGCCGGAACTAACTACCGTAGCGGCCACACGGGTCAACTGTCCACTCTGTCCGTGTTGCTGTCGTGGGCAGGATCTCTAGGTGTTGCCTTTGTGTCTCTCCAGGTATGCAGTCAGGAGCTCCACACAAGCATAGACAAAGCTGCGCATTTTGCACTTGACTAACTGCTTCTTGTCTCGTAGGAGACCGGAGGCTTGGTCACCCCTCTGTCACACACACTGTCAGCTGGCCTCAGCTGTGTCCTCCTGGTCCAGGTCCTCAGATACGGGAGCAGCGCCACCTCCGCTAAGAAGAAGAGTGAGTAGAGGCGGAGGACGGTGACAAACGAACACTCAGCGCAAAATGTTGGCGTATCAATAACTTACATACAGCTGCGACATGGCAGGAAATGTTTACAGCGTCTTTTTGTACAAATATGCCAGTGTGCTGTACTCGGATGTACTTTGAAACACACCATGTGCGTGTCTGTGAACTCTTGTTGTCACCTTTGAATTATTTTAAACGTCATATCTGCAGTTCGTTTCCCATTAATATTATAAGGGAATAAAAAAATATTTTGTATAATAAGAATATCTAAAGCCTCAGAGGTAGCACAACGTTCAATGCCATTTGCAGGTGTTAGCTGCCATATCATTCTTCCTTAAATTTCAGACAGAATTATTCTAGACTGTGTAGATCTCTAATCCAGGGTTTTGATGAGGTTCAGGTTTACTGAGCATGACAGCCTGACACCCTGTTTGTTACTCTGACATTTACACAGAAACCTTGGAGTTGCTCAGTTCTGATATAAGCTGGTTAAAGCATTTATCGGGTAACGTTAGTTTAGTCCCTGAGGGTTCAGGCCTTTAAAAAAAGAAACTGGCTCAACTTAAAATAATTTGTAACCTGTCTACTGTAAAATCTTCGTTAGGCGTTAGGCTTAGAAACTTAAGTTGTTTGCACTAAGTTCCTTCAATTTAGAATAAATAGTTGGGCTGACAAACTAGTTCCGTCCACATTAAGCTCAATCAACACGTTTTGTAGTGAAACCATGTTGAGTTGTACAAACATTCAAATAGAAGATGTTTAACCCTTGACGTGTACATTCTGCTTATTTTATGTCTTTGATTCTCAATAT
>CM056835.1:821928-831928 GCA_029853015.1 Chelidonichthys spinosus | reverse complement strand
ACACTAGTCCACAATGAGGTCTTGTTTCCATTTGTTGGGGCTGTGCAGGGCGAGCTGGTGAAGTCATTGTAACCCACACAGGTATAAATATCTGTGCGTGTGCATGTGTGTGCGTTGGGGCGGTGTTTCCCGTGCAGAGCAGGGCAGGAAGAGAGCACCAGTGTCCTGCCGAGAGGGGCATTGTTATCTACCTCCTAACACACACTCACTCACACACACAAATACAAATGCAACACCACTCCCACACTGAGCTGCCTGATCTGCAAACCGTCTGTGTCGCCACGGTTACACTTGGCTCACACCCAAACAACAACAAACACTGTTGTATTGGCCTGCCATAGACACAAAAAAACAACATCCCACCCGACACACAGTCATATAGCATGCATGAAATGGCCTGTCTTTCCTGAGTGTTATTTCTGTTTTTGTTTGCTAAGTGAAAAGTCGAGCCACACACTAACACTTGCCCACACACACACACACACACAGAGGCAGGCGAATGCAGTCCTATGGAACTGCAGAGGTGTAATCTGTCAGACAGGAAGCTAGCGGGGTCGGAGGTCGCCAGCACTAATCAATGAGCCGTCAGTTAGTGCCGCACTCGAGAGAAGAGTACAGCTGAGGCCAGCTCTTCCACAGTGTGTGTGTGTGTGTGCGCGCCCATTAGGAATGTGTATTTGTGACAGTGCTGCGTGGGTGCATGTATTTCTTTGACTTATTGATCACAAAGAACTGAATTTTTGGTCTGACTCTACGAGGTTAAATGCTGTTCTCTCCCTCTTCCTCCCATTCTTTCTCTGTCTTGCTCCCCCTCTCTCCCACTCTGCCTTTCTCTATCTCTCTGCGTATCTTTCTCCAAGCGAAGAAAGCGCGATGGAAACACTTGAACTCGGGTCACACTGTGTAGGTGTCAGCCAGCTTAAGTGTCAAAGCCGGCGCTATCATCTGGGTGTTTATTTAAAATGAAAGACAGTTTCCGTCAATCTGCATCTCTTCTCTTTGACCTGTGGCTTTGGCAACGATATAAATGATCTACTGGAGAATTTATAATTCACATTTTTATGAGAAACTGCCCCGAAAGCCAAAAGGTCACGGTAACTTGGTGGTTTTGTTTCTTATGCTGACAGACAGAAGAAGACAGACAGATAAGAGTTTCTCTCCCTTCACAGCGTTTTAACACACAGCAATCATTTGATGATGTCCAGTAACCAGAGGAAAAGATCATTCTGATTAGGATTTTTAGATGGTTTACTTTCTAACATTGTTCTCTAACATGAAACTGTTTTAGTTTTCATGCTAGGCTTTATTTTAATGTTAACATAAGGTTAAGAATAAAAACTCAGGATATATTTAGATGGTTTACCTTTCTAACAGTTATCTCTCATAAGCATGAGTAATTCAATTTGTAGTTTTCATAGCATTCAAAAACGACATTTACATTTTTTGGGATATACACTTATTCGGTTTGTGGAAGAAAGTTAGAAGATTGATACCACTCTCATATCTGTCGGTTAAATATGACTCTACAACTGTTCTGTTCTTCAAGCATTTGGAGTAGCATGCGTGTTGCAAAGCAGACACACAGTTATTGCAATTAGCATTGTAATTATTGATATATATAATAATTAATTATTGTCCAACCATTCAGATGTGTTGTGTGGATCTGGGTGTCCCGTTCTGTGTCCCCGGGTCTGATTACGAGTCGCTCACAGTCAGCGGGTCTCATGGGAGGCTGGTAGGTAAGAGTGAGCGACATCAGAGGATTCGTTTTTAGAAGGTTTAGAAGGTGAGCACCTCATTATAAGACGATATGTTATAATGATTTGTGGTAGATGGAGCGCGTGTGTGTTTTTTTATAATGATACTCAGAGTCTCTTCCTTTGGGACCAGCAGTGTTTGTTGTCTTTCTCCAGAGACCCAGAGCCTCTGACCTTTCACCTTCTAACTACCCCCTAACCTACCTAAAATTCCCTGTTTTGAGTTACCAGTGGCCAACACACACACACACACACACACACACACACACAGCACACACACACCCCTCTACTTCTATACTTTGAGTATGAGAGAGAGGCCTGAGAATCACCAGAGGCCCCACGATACGATATTGTCACAATAGTTATTTCATGATACTATCTTATTCCGATTTTATTTTGCGGTATGCTGGGTATCGTGATAGCAAGTATTGCTTTTTTTTTTTACTGCAAATTATGAACTTTGTCAACAGCTGTTTGATCTAATGAGATAAAGGAAACTTCCTGCCAATCCCGCTGACTTTACCCAGAAAAAACGCACCATATAGTGGACTGAAAAAGCATTTTTTACCAAAAGAGTTGATTTGTATTTTACAATATTAATGCTATAAAGATTGACACTTGGCGTCTGTGTATCAATACAATATTGCTACTCAAAATACTGCGATACCATCCTTATTCTCCAGCTCGTCCAGCCTTGGTTATACCTTTTGGCAAGGACAGTTGCACGGACCCGAGTTCATGCAGATTCTTATTCTTATTCTTATCTCTGTGCGGGTTTCCATTTTATCCACCCTACTTTAAAAATGTCTGATGTGACAGGCAGAAATCTGCAGCATTGAAATCGCAAAGGGCCGTGTCTGATGGTGTGATGTCACTTTGGCAGGGCACACACTTGCGACCATCACAGATCAGTCAAACATAAATCACGCTTATGCCTAATCTTTACCCTGATCTTAACCTAAACTTAATTCTCACCTGAACCCTGAAAACCAAGTGTGAACCTTCAAACATGTCCTCACTTTCCAAAAAATCTTCACTCTCAAGGGCGAAAACTCATGCACACACAAACACACACACACCCAGATAAAGGAAAATTCTCTTTCATGTCTGCGGTGTGATTTTGGGACATTTGCAGCTTCTGCAGCTGAAAGTCGGATTTATCTCCTCCAGCGACTGTTGGCTCTTTGGGTCCGTACGCGTGGCGGCTGTTAGGCTGTAACAGATAGCCTGAGTGCGCTGCGTGGCGATGCTGTCATTACCGTTGTGCTTCTCCGCTGATGTGTCACGGCTGATGTGACACGCTCAATTGGCCCCGCCGACAGCCGCCATTACTCAGACTGTTTACTACACTTTTACTACAGTTATCACTCACTCGCTGTCGTCGCCGCTGCTGTGACGACGAGATGCCCTGTGTTGCTGCCACAACAAGCCATGAGATAACACTGGAGGCTTACAAGCCTTCAAACAAACACAGGGGTGGCTGCTGGCGCTCTTGTCTTGCCCATCAACACACGGAAACACTCATTTAGGAGGAGTGTGTGTGTGTGTGTGTGTGTGTGTGTGTGTGTGTGTGTGTGTGTGTGTTTGGAGGAGTTAGAGGAAGAGCGGGAAGGTGGGGCACCGTCCGAAAACTGGTCATATTCAGTGTTGCATTGTTTTTAAATGTGAGATCACTCATGTTGTGTGTGTGTGTGAGAGAGAGAGAGAGAGAGAGAGAGAGAGGTTATATCTAGGTTATGCTTCTTATTTCCACATGATTAACTAACTGGCATCTCCGAGACTGTTCCCTACACTCGGACTGTGCCGACCCATAAGGCCGCATGTCATTGGGGAGCGCTTGATTTATGCCGGCTGAATATGTAACGAGAAGTTGTAAATTCACCAGCCGGGGTTACATGCATCACTATTCTGCACCGCCGTAATTTAGGTGCCACCCACATATCTGAGATGCTAATGGGTTAAATTACCGGGTTAGTTCTGGAGATTTATACCCAGCTAACGAGAGTAGCGTGAGGGGGGAGAGATGAGGGGGGAGGAATAACTATGGGGGGGATGGTTGGGGAGGCAGGGTGGAAAAAGAAGCCTTGAATAAAGAGTGAGTCAGGAGTAGAGTGATGGGGTAGAGGTGGGTAGCATGGAGGGAAATACAACTCCCTCGTCACTAAGTTTGTTTTTATCTGCACGGTTGCTTTCTTCTGCGGATGAAAGTAGTGCTCATCGTTTAGGTCAGAGGACTTGTTGACACCTTCTCATGCTAACCCCCCCGTCCCTGCCCCCAGCCCCTCTTCTCGTTCTCCTGAGCGTCTGTGCCCATTGTATCAGTCAAAATGAGACAAACCACAAAGGGGGCAATTTTGTGATATTATAACATTGCCTGTTGTGAAAGTCAGCGGAGGAATAAAACCGGCGTCAGACATCAGCTTGTAATGTTCAGACAGGTTTGCTGCAGGGTGGATGGAAATTATTGACACAAATTAGCTCATGTACACAACGTAGCACACACATTCACTTGAATGACAATATATATCTTTTCATTTTCCTCTCTCTGTGCTCCTTCTCCACCTCTCTCTCTCTCTCTCCCAACTCTCTCTCTCTCCCTCTCTCCCTCCCTCCACCATCTGTCTGCACTCAGTGCCAGCCGGTAATTAGTCCTTGTAAAGTCAGTGTAGTGAGGAGTCCCTGTGTTTGGATACTGCTGTCTAGTCAAACACTGGTGAAGGGGGGTAGGGTGGTGGGGGGGTAAGGGGGTAGGGGGGCGGTGGGGGTGCTAACAGCCTGTGTTTTATCTGTCAAGTTTGCTGCCGTTATGCAACACACTTCGGGGTTAAGGTTAGTGTTGGGACTTTATTTACCAGTTAAATCCGTTTTTTTGCATCAGCGAATGGGCAGCCGCATAAATGGGGAGAGAGAGTATGCGATCTTTATGTTATTTTATGCTAATTATTGTCTTTGAGCATCTTCCATGTGGAGTGTCTGTTTATGTTACGCTACGTTTGTCTTAACTACTAAAATGAGCCGGTAAAAATGTTAAATATACCTCGCCTTGTGTGCTTTTAGAGCCACTTAATGCATAAAGAAAAGCAGAACAGAAAACAGTTATTGTATTATTACAAATTTGTCCTGAAATACATAACAAATGTATTTTGAAGACACTGCAACAGGATTATTGGTGAAGAGTTTTTTCCATTTTGTTTTGTAATATACGTTCAAAAGTCCACTGATGAATGAGTATGCAAATAATTAAAATCAATTTTTTCAGAAATGTATATGACTTAAGTTACGCCATATTGTGTTTATGTAGCTTAACTATAACACAGTAAATGTCTAATTTACCGAAGCGATTGTGAGTTGGTTCAACAGAAGTACTTCTGTTTCCTTCTGTACTGCTCAAACATGTTGGGCATCATGGCCCAGAAGCATTACATCCTGTTTTAATTATCTCATGATACTCGTTTAGTTTGTGAAAGTAGACATAGTTCTCTATACACTTTTTAATTAGGCTTTTAATTAGGCTTTTAATTAGTCTCCCAGGAAAACTCCCCAAACTTTTGTCTTGATCTCTATTTTCATAGTTTTTGCAGCATAATTCTTCGTCTGGTTGTCTCATCTTTGGTGTTGCTCACCCTACAGTATGCCACTGTGGTTGCTGTCTTGCCCAATCAAAACAGCAACCTTTGTGATTAAATTGGGATAATTGATAAGAGTTATTTTCAAAATGTATAAAACTCAAATTAATTCCAGGTCAGAATAAAAATTCTTAATCATCCTGAAACAAACATGCCGTGGTAACTGTATTGCCAACACAAGTTTGGTACCAGGTTCTTTTGACTATTACATTTTCCACTGTGGATGTTACTCCCTCAGAGTAGACGGGATTCTCAGCTGGTTGCCATCGTGAAAACAAAATTGTGGTCGGTTGCTTGGCTATTTAAAAATGTTTTGTGTGTCCCGTGTTGCGCGGGTGACTAAATGATTCTCTCTGACCAATGAGTCTGCAGTGTTTTAACTGCTCAGCCAGCTTGAAATCTCAAGTTGGGTGGGACTAAATGCACCGGGTACCAGGTGCTATCCACGATCTTGTAATTGGCTATCAGACAGACGGACAGAAAAGCCTCTGGGAGCAAGGGGCCATATTATACAAGCACTGATAATGAGTAGATGATTTATCAGGATGGGAATTTAAAAATCCCAGAATCGACTTGATATGTGTTAGTGCTTGGCGGTATACCGGTTCATACCGAATACCGGTGTTTTTTTTGTTTATGATATTAATTTTTCATATACCCCAATACCGGTGACTGTGTAGCGTATGAACATCGGGAACGCAGAGCGGCGGAACGTCGCGCCGCCGGACATTGTTTGAGAGGGGGCTGTTTAGCAGCTGCACCAAACAAGCAGCATATGAGAGCACAGCCTGTGCTGAGCGTACGATGCGGTGAAAAAATGCATAAACACGGCGATGCTTTCGCCGTGTTTATGCATTTTTTTTCCCGCCGAAACTCTCGCCGAAAGTTCAGAACGAGCAAGCAATGAAACAGAAGAACTTGTGCTGAAAAGAGGAGTTTGTCTGTTGTTTGGAAATTCTTCAGCTTTAAAAAAATCCAACGTCGAACAAACAACAATATTCTGCATATGCTGTCGGGCTAAAGTTGTAGCCGCAGTTGGCACTGCGGGAGAAAAGACGAGTCAAATGTCACTCAAAGACGCGTTTGCTAGGGGGACTGCCTACGACAAGAAAAGCAAACGGTGGAACTATTTATTTTTTCTATTTATTTGGTTCAATATTATTTATGGATGTTGCCTTAATTTATGTTCAGTGGATAAAGAAGTCTTCATTTTGCAGTTACAGGAGACGTATTGTTTACATTGTGTAGCCAGTTGGTTTACAAAACATGTTTTTTCAAGTTGCAAAACTTGCACAATAAAGGGTTCTGTATTTTGACTGCAACAGTCATGCATTCTGATTCCTTCACAGCATTAATACTAGTGTGGACATTAATGTTTTTCTACAATATTCACTCCTCATTGACAGTAAAATATGTCATTCCAAACTAATTTACTGCAGTAATTATTCTCTAAATTATTAGAAAATGAGGTTAACACCCAGTTGTGCTCGAAAAAAAAAAAATAACGTCAAATAACGTGAAACCGATATCATTTTGAAAAATACCGTGATATAAATTTTTGGTCATACCGCCCAGCAATAATATGTGTATAACACGTTATATTTTCAGGTACAAAAGAATGACTTGAGGTTGTTAAAACTGGGATTCCAGTAGAGATTGCAACCTCTGCTAATGGTAAACCAAAAAATTGTGAGTCGAGTTGAGTGGAGCCGTGCTGTGCTGCGTTCAGGGGCCTTCCACTTGATACCACAGAGTAAGAATAGCATTTATTAATAGGACTGTTGTTGTTGGTTTACAGAAAGCAAGCACACACATGCAAAGACAAAGCTCCCAAAGCAGAGCTGGGCTGAGAACAAAGAGTTTGTATTTACTGTATGCTCAGGTGACAATACACGACAAACTGAAATAGACTGGGTGGTGGTCTGGACCGTGTGTGTGTGTGCGTGTGCATGTGTGTGTTCTTCCATATATTTGTGCTACAGCTCGTGTGCGTTTGTGTGTGGTAACACCCTGGGCAGCTCGCCCCACAGATGAAATTTCCATCCGAACAGGAAGTGGATTGCTGCCAGTTCCTCTGCAGAACACAACCCATGTGTTGAGGCGATGTGGTTGATGGGCTTATTCTTACACAGTTGATTTATATTTTACACCTTTCATGTCTGTGTTTACTCTGTATGTGTAAATGCAACATGCTATTTCCGCACTTCTAAGACAGACAGTTCAGGCTGATATTAGCACTGCTTCACTGTCTGGACTTTTGCCTTTCCCTCCCTCTCTCCTCTCTGCTCTGTCTGCTCTCCGACTTGTCTGTTTGTGCAAACACATCGACACAAAACTAAGTTACTTACATTTCCCTTTTTTTAGCCATTAATTATTAGACTTCGTTGTTTGTGAGCTGTGTAAACTTGATTTGATTTTTATCTTATGACTGAAATAATCAAAACTACAGCTATGTAAGGATTTACTAAGCAAACAGCAAGTGGGCATTCAGATACAGTACAGTACAGACGGACAGACAGGGTTCGTGAGATACTGTTGTTTCTTTTTCATAATTAGTTCAGGAAGCTTCGACAATTGTCCGTCAGTAAAGAGAGGCGGTATCAATCTCCGTCTGACAATAGCAGGAAAGACACACACACACACACACACACACACACACACACACAAACACACACAGCTCAGCATTCTAGCGCATACCCCCTGGATGTGTGTGTGTGTGTGTCTGTGTGCAGTGTAGTCAAGTGTTTCCTTGTGTATCTTGTGTGCAGTTTTCTGACAGTGAGACTCACACTTGTGCAAAGGGGCAGATTCCTTGTTCACTTCGCCAAAGTGCTTTGGATGTCGAACAGAAAAGGTTGTAATCTCTTTGTTTGAAACATTTTTATAATAATAAGTTTGCTGTCTCACAAAACCGCACTCATCATCCCTTCAGCTTTCATCCAAGACATCAGACACATTTTGCTGAAGTTAGGAAAATAAATCTGACCTTTAATGCCACATGAGGTCAATCAGCGTAACTTTGAAAAAGAACATGCAGCTTTAACAGGATAGGAATTGAAAAAACCCAGAATTGACATGATATGTGTACAATGCGTCATAGTTTCAGTTGCAGGGAATGACTTGAGGTTGTAAAAACGTTTCACCTAAGCAGCATATTCACTTACAGTTTTTTTCAGTCATTGTTAGTGACTGCGTTTGTCCAACCAGTTGTCACATTTTCAAAACTCTAAACACAATTAGCACAGCATCGGTCTTTTGTGGCCATACCATTCACACATTTCATGTTGTTTTCACACAATATGCACACATTTGTAATCACATTTCCACAATGCTTTCATTTTCTTAACAGACAAGCTATACTTCCCAACAAAATTATGGATTGTTTTTGTATTATTTACGAATGTTAACACACAACATCCCACAATAGCAAAAACAATATTCCAAACCTTAGATAAGGTATAAAAAACCTCTGCTTCTGCAATGATATCAGTTACAGTTTTTTTCAATTGTTTACATGCAATTTTGAAAACCGGGTTCTTTTTTTCAAAATATAATCACAATTATCCAAACACCACACTCAATTTGCATAATTCCTAGATTGTTTGCAAAATGACACACTTCAGTCAAAACATACACATATTTGTGAAAATGCTATTAGTTTTCATTTAACCAACACAGTCCTCAATGATCAGACACTATTGCAGCCAGTTTCACACTGCTGTGATAAATAAAAAACACATTTGTAAAAAAACTAATTTTAGGAAATAGCATGTGCTAGATTTTTGGCCAGACATTGTTATGTAAGGGATAATTTAGATGTCAAAAAAATAGTGACAAACCCACAACATGCTTCATGATTAGTTTGAGATATAGGGAGAATGTACACAAATAGGCCTACTTATAAACCTACCAAGCACTGCACAACACTGATGCTGCAGACTCAATATTTCAAGTATTTATTTTATCTACCTCCTCCTCTCTCTCCTTCTTCTCCTCTTCCTCTACCTGGGCCTCTACCTCCTTCTCCTCTTCCTCTACCGCCTTCGTCTCCTCTTTGAGCTCCCCCTCTCATTCTCACTCTTTTTCTTCTTCTAGCTCCTTCCATTTTTGTTGAAGACAGATGACCTGCTGCCTTTTATAGCACACCTGAGTGCTGCGTTTTCAAATAAGTACATGTGTGCTTCCACACTTCCAAACTGTAAGAAAACAATATATCTCAGCTGATAATAAACAAACAATTGAATAATTGACACACAGCTGATTTATGTTGGCTAAATTGGGCCAACCACAGATGATTCCAGTCTGGCTTAGACTCAGTGGCAGGGTTTATTTTTTTCTATTACATTGACACTTATACAGTAAAAGGAGGAAGTTTTTATCTGGGCTTTTTGCTGTTTTTGTTTTCAGAATGCTCTTGTGTGTTTCATGGATATTTTGTTCAATGTAGGCAATACTGTAAAACTTTTTCTGTTGTATCATACTGTAAACAGTATTTCTACTGTATCTCCTGTAGTAAACAGTAAAGGAACTTTTTACTGGAATGCTTTTGAATGTGAACATTACATGTAGACATAAAGTTCCAAACCAAGAAAATTAGTGTAAAAACGGTGGATTGCA